>PVLD010004814.1:0-120431 GCA_004027595.1 Dinomys branickii
AAACTGTGAGCTCAATAAACCTTTCCTCCTTTACCTTTGGGTGTCAGGTATTTTGTCCTAGCAACAAGATGAGTAAGACAAGAGATGTTGGTGTCTGCCCTTACAGCTTACACACACTACCACTGCGACGTTCTCAGACAGCACATGGGTACCATACTGTCTCCATGTGCTCCGACACATTCTCCCTCTGGCTCTAGGCTGAGTATCTCTCACTGTGTCTCAGTATGTTCTCCAAACTCCTGTGCTGAAATTGAAATCATCAGTGTGGTAGTCCCAAGAGAGGGAGTGTGCAAGGTATTGAGTTGCGAGTGTGAAATCCCAGCGTTAGGACCAGCCACCCTACTAAAGGGCTGCAGAAACTATCTCGAGCCTCTGCCTTTCCACCAGGTAAGACCAACACAGCCATCCATGAGGATACCTGCTGGCACCTTACTTTGGGCTTCCCAGCCTCTAGAACACTAAGAAATAAATTTCTGAGCCAGGTGTGGTGGTGCACACTTGTAATCCCAGCATTCAGGAAGCTGAGGCAGGAGGATCACTGAGAGCTGGAGGCCAGCCTGGGCTACATAGCGAGTTCAACGCCAGCCTGTCTCAAAAAAAATAAATAAATAAATAAAATAAACAAAAGCCAAAAAAGAGATAAAGTCTGTTCCTTATAAATTACCTAGTGTTATGGTTTGTGTCTGGGTGTCCCCCCAAAGCCACATGCAGTCATGTAGGGCAGGCTTTTAGAGTTTTCGTTCATGGTTGAGTGCTACACTGCCCTGGGGCGGATAGTTTGCATAGGTAAGGGAGAGGAAGAGCCTGCTTGCTGCCACTCCTCCCTTTTGATCTTGTTGCTTTTTCTGTCTTCTGCTGCTATGAACATTTGCCCTCTGCCATGTGCCACTCTGTCTGTGAACCAGCCAAATATGGACTGAAACCTCCGCAAACTAAGCTAAATAAACCTTTTCTTCCTTCATTTTGGGTGTCAGGTGTTTTGTCTCAGCAACGAGAGAAAAATAACCAAGACATCTAGTCTCAAGTAACCCATTATAGAAGCAGAAATAGACTGAGGCGTGTCAATCTGAGACCCCTCTGCTGGCACCTCAGGCGGCCATGGCCTGGTCACTGCAGCTCATGCTCCGCCAGAGACGCCAGCTGAGGAAAGAGGCACCAGGTGGGAGCGTTTATGAATGGTGCCTTCTTGAGTTCTCTTCTACTCGTTTCCACACTTCTCAATCTGAGCCCCCAGTCACCTTCTTGACCTAGGTCCACAGACACATTGAGGAGCCCGCTACAGCAACTCCTCACAATAGCCCACTCTGTCTTCTAGAGTAGAGAGTATATATATATTTTTTTTTCCACCTTTTTGAGACAGGATCTCACTATGCGGTTTAGGTCGGCCTTGAACTCACTTTGTAGCCCAGACTGGCCTCAAACTCATGGCAATCTTACTGCCTCAGCCTCCCGAGTGCTGGGATTACAGGCGAGCCCCACCCCACCCCCAGCCTATCAAACAATTTTATTTTTGCGTCTATCCTTCCCTCTCTCTTACTTGGCCCAAGTTTGCTCTGTAGAGCCACTTTTTCCATTACCCTGGTCACCCTGCACATTTTTGTGTCACACTTCATTTTTCAAATAAACTTCCGGTACCACTTTTGGCTTGTCTCATCTAAGTCTTTGTTCCAGGTGAGCCATTTCTGCAGGTACAACCGCTGCTGCTTGGTGGACCCACACTTGTTGAATTACAGCCACACAGGCAGCGCGGGAGTGGATGACGCTCCACACAGCTCTGGGGTGGCCAGTGTCACCCCTGCTTTTCAGAGGAAAAACTGAGCTCCCGAGAGGGTGGTCCACTGTGAGTTCCTGAACCAGGGATCCCCACTGTGTGCCCCGTCCCCTATTGGGAGAGATTGTAGGGTCAAAATATCCTTCTCCATTTGATACTTTCTCTTCTTTTTAGTTTTTTAAATAAAGATTATGCATGTGGTGAAAAAGTGTCACCTTTATGTAAGGATGCAAAACGAAAAACAATCCTCCCAGCTACCACACTGACACTAGTTTGTCAATTGTCTTTATAGGTCTAAGGATTAAAACTGTGTACAATACACAGAACCTTTTAATTTATACAAAGTGATCTTATTCTACACTCTCTTCTATAGATTGCTTTTTTCTTAGTAATACCCAAGTTTTTTTTTTCATGTCAGCACATATACAAACCCCCAACAGTCCCTTGTTTCACTCAAAATTAAATCCAGTGTCCTTACGTTGGCTGATACATATTGATGCTAAAAATCTCAATCAAAATATTAGTAACCCAGAGACTTGGGTTCATTCTAAGAGTTGCAATGTTCATTTCACATTCAAAAATCTATACATCAATAAAGAAGAAAAAAACATCATGATGCTCTCACAAAGAAAAGCATTTGATAAAATTGCACACATTGATGATAGAAATTCAGATACAGGGAATGTCCTTTGCCTGATAAAGAGAATTTGCAGAATCATCAGGGATCAGTATAGCAATTGTGCGATTGTGTCTGGGTAAAAGGACAGGAAGGGAGATCTTACAATCATTATTTCTAGAATTGGTTACCTGGGTGTGGCTATTTGAGACAGTTGAACTGTATACTTGGGTTGTTCGCAGTATATGTATTATACTCCATTTCTAAAGGTTGTAAAAAATCTCTAAGTAAAGAAGTGTGTATCTTCCTGATGATCTCAGAAGGGTAGAGGTACAGGCCAGGGCACACGCATGAGAGGGAGGAGAAAAAACTGAGAAGCAGGTGTTGAGTGATTACTCAGGTGGCTCTGTGCCTAGCCCACGGTGCTGCAGGAAGCTGGTGAGCCAGAGGCCAAGGTTTTCAGTGAATGAGAGGGAATGCGTTGGAGCTAAGGTGCAGAGACGTATACACTGTCCGATGAGGGATACATTGGGAAGCGAGGGATTTAGTGCCAGATTCCCTCAGAGAGTGCATCTTAGGGAAGAAAAATTTCCTTCTACCCACTTGGTTTTGGTGGCTGGGACTGAGAATTAAACATACGACAGATTATCAGGAAAAAAACACATAAATATTATTTAGTATTTTTGCACACACAGGAGCCTTTCTGGAGGAAAATAAAGGAGTCGCAGTGTAGCGCAAGGTTAGAGTGCTTGCCCAGCATGAGCAAAGCCCTGGTTCAAGTCCCAGTACTGAAGGAGGAAACAAGAAGAGCAATGGAAGCCATCAGGGCTCACAGTTTATGTATCCCTTTAAACAGAGCACAACGAACTGTAGAGATGGGATGAGGCTGTGGGCTAGGAGGAGGTCATTGTGGGGAACTGAGAAGGAAACAGAGGCGGACATTAATGGAAGGGAAGGGTTACAGGTTTTAACAAGACTTTCTCTGCAGACTCATCTTTGTGGCAACCCTTTCTGGTAAGAGGGGTACATGCTCCTTGGCACAGGGCACCAGTTTCATGTCCTGCCTCAGGTGGAAAGCCTGCTTGAAGAAGACTTTCCTTCATCTCTTGTTGCTGTGCTATCCTCCGTTGAAAGGAATATGTATTTTGGCATGGGTTGCTCTAAGGCACTGCTTTTTTTTTTTTTTTGAGACATGGTCTCTGAACGGCTAAATTGCCCAGGCCAGACTGGCACTTGTGACCCTCCTGCCTCAGCCTCCCAGGGTTGGGATCACAGGCCTGTGCTTTACTCTCGCCCCTCAACCACTTTTCCGGTTCGCCTTCATCCCTGTAACACCCCGGGAAAGGTACTTTGTTCTACGGTTGAGAAATTTAGACTCAAGGCCATAGTGGTTGAGCTACAGCCCTTTGCACGTCAAAGCCCCGCCCTGCCGGGAAGTAACAGTGCCCAGAGCTGTGGCCATGATGGCAGCCAGTCCAAGTCGTAATAACCAGTTAAAACAGGGATGATAGTGATACAGGAAAACAGAAACTCCCAAGCTGAACTATAGCTGGGACGAGTTCGTGTTCTCTGAAATTGAAGAAAGAATTTTAGGAACAATGGAGGTTAAGAGCAGAATATATTTATTGAGGGAAAGAAAGCTTCTGTCCAAGAGAGAGACAGGAGGGGGCCCGAGTGGGTTGCCCAGGGAACCTGTCTTTTCTAGGGACTTTTATAGAGCAAAACCGCGGGGTGAGGCAGGTCCAAGATAGGGGGAAAATGGGAAATTACAAGGTGGGCATGAGATGGGACAAAACTCTGGTCACCCAATAAGATTACAGGTATAATGGGGCTGGGGATATAGCTCAGTGGAATAAGCGCTTGCCTAGCAAGCGCAGGGTCCTGAGTTCGATCCCCAGTACCGCAAGAAAAAAAAATACGAAATACAAGTATAATTATTCAGGTAAAATTGATTAAATTGGGATCAAATGGGGAAACGAGTCACTCAAGCCGCCATGAATACAAAACAGGGGCTTTTCCTGTAGGGGGGCTGGGCTAGTGATTCTTCCTGGCTTTTTCAAGGTGATCGGTACCTATTAAGAGTATCAATCCCTGATGTCCACACCTAGGGAGGTGTGTGGGTGCATTTGTTTAATCTTTTGTCTTGAGGTCTGGCCCACAGCAAATAGACTCCATTCACAAGCTATCTTGTCTTCCGTGTTGGCTCCTTCAAGGGCCTGGCCCTGTCTGACTGCCTATAATATTTCTATCTAACTCAGCTGCCTATAACAATATCTTGTTTTAAGTTTGTCATAAACACAAAATGAGACTTTGTGATGTCTTAAGCGTTTATTACTGGTCTCCTTTCTCCCAGTCATCAAAATCTCTCCAAGGTCACCAACTCTAGGAAATCTGGATCAGAAGAATGTGCAGAGCCAGGCGTGGTGGCGCACGCCTGTAATCCCAGCACCCGGGAGACTCAGGCAGGAGGATCGTTGCGAGTTCGAGACCAGCCTGGGCTACAGAGTGAGCTCAACGCCACCCTGAACTGCATAGCGAGACCCTGTCTCAAAAAGACAAAAAAAGAAGAATATGCAAAACAGCTCCTGCCAGTGAGAAGAGAGGGAGGGACACTTTCCTCTGATGGGGGTGGTACCGGCTAGTGACGTTAACAGAAGTCCTCAGACTAGGCTGCTTGTCTGCTTTGGCTGCTTTCGGATGTGGTTCCGTGACTAAGGGGGGGGGTGTTCCGAAACCCTCTCGGGATCCTCGGCGTCAGAACCCTGCACCTCCGGACAGCCCAGCAATCGCCTTTCCTCTGCCACCCGCGGTGCACATTCAGAGGTACACCCAGGCTCATCACCCAGCGGCTCAAGCAGCGTGCTTGAGAGCGTAGGTCTTGAGAGCGTAGGTCTTCAGAGCTCTCAGTTTTAACCTGTAATGCATGAAGAGCCACGAGTACAGGGTACAAGAACAAAAAAGTATTGGGCGGTGGGTTCTCAACTCGGACTTTTAAGAGCGTAGAAGGGTTTTGAGTAGGACGGCCAGAATCAACAAATAAATCCAAGATACCCAGTTGCACATGGATTTCAAATAAACGATCATCACAAGGGATACACATACCAAAAATTACTGTTAACCTGCAATTCACAAAGTCGAGCCTTCAGAGGCCAAAAAGTTTGAGATCGGCGCCCCCAGGCCACAGCCAGCTGAACTGCAGCGAGCCCCAGGTAATTCCGCGACACTTCCGGTCAGGCAGTGGGGCTGCGGGCGCAGGGCCCGCCCACCGCCGGAAGTGCCCGCGGCAGGGCCCGGCTCCACCCGCTTGCCCGCCGCCCCGCCGATCGTCTGGGTCTGGTGTGGCCGCGGGCCTGTGGCACCCGCTCCCGGCCTCCAGGGGGCAGCGGCGCGGCACGGTAGCCGGCGGGCGGCCCGCGGCCTCGCCGCTCTTGTGTCAACAGCCGGGGTGGCGGGCCGACCAGCGGGCGGCCGGGATAGGCGGCCGCCATTCCCGTGTCGCTGCGCCCGCGCGGGCCGCCCGAGCCGGCCACCATGCCGCTGGGCCTGAAGCCCACCTGCAGCGGCTGCAAGACCACGTCGTCCTCCATGTGGAAGAAAGGCCCGCAGGGCGAGATACTCTGCCATCACTGCACGGGCCGGGGCGGCGCGGGCGGCGCAGGCAGCGGCTCGGGGGCGGCCGGTGGGACGGGGGGCGGCGGCGGCTTCAGCGCGGCGACCTTCGCCCCCACCTCGGCCGCGCCTGCGCAGAGCAACGGGGGCGGCAAGCAGGTGAGCGCGCGCGCGGGCGGCCCGGAGCCGGACACCGTCCCTCTCCTTCTCTCCGCGGGCGGCCGGGGAGGGCCGCGTCCCCGCGCAGCTCTCCCGTCGTGGGGACGCCGAAGGGTGCAGAAACCGGAAAGCCAGAGTCCTTTGGTACCCGCCTCTGTGACAGCATCATCTAGTGGCAGCTGGGTCACCGCATATGCGCTGGTTTAACACGGTCGTGAATGGGATCGTGCTGCGTATGCTGTAATAATAGTACAGCTTGCCCGGCATTTTATTACGTGTTAAGTAATTCTGTCATTTTAAATGGCATAAATATTCCCATTGTAGGAGGTGCTATAGCCTGAAGTTACGGCTTTTTCCGCAGTGACTGATGCAATAAATCCCTACCAACTGCCTTGACCTAGTCTTCTGTCTGTGAGCAGCTCACATCCCTTTGAGGCTCCCGAGACGCTGGCCTAGGTTCTTCCCTGGCTTGTCTTGGGCTTTAATTTTAAATATCCTTCCAGAGTGTACACCGTGGGAGCCTTCTTAAGAAGGCGATCTGAGGAGAGCCACCTAACTACAGTTTTTCTTTTTGTTTTCTTAATTGTTTATGAAACAGAGTAAGCAGGAAATTCACAGGCGGTCTGCGCGGCTCAGAAACACGAAATACAAATCTGCTCCAGCTGCTGAAAAGAAAGTTTCCACCAAAGGGAAAGGAAGAAGACATATTTTTAAACTGAAAAATGTAAGATGGTTGTGGCCAGTGTTGTCTGTAATGGCCTGTGTGCATTTGTGGCCTCCGCGGCCTTCATTTCTCACCACAGAATGCAGACCCTGCGCTGGGAGCCCTCCTCCTGCCGGATCCTGTTAATAATACACTCCGCTTTTATGACATATTTTTTCCTCTGAGAATAAGAATCTAAAGGAAACATCAATTATAAATGATAAACATCAATGATAAACATCATTTATCAGATCAGTCCGTGTAAAGGAAGAGAGAGAGATTATGGTTCTTGATGTGGCTGGATACACTAGCAAAAGTGTATCCTTTTCTGTATCCTGTGAAGATCTAAGTAAATAATATTGGAACTCATTTGCATATCTGTTTATTATAGCCTAGAAAATATATCTTTTTGACACACAAAAATGAATCAGAATTGTTCCTAAACTTTTATTTCCTCTTCTGCTGTACAAAATGGAAGAGACTGTTGAGAGGCCTGTGCTGGTGCGCATCAAAAGTGCATTTTTGTTGCAATAAGTTTTATTTTTTATAAACACAAGGGGACAGTGAAAAATGCATTACAGATTTTTTAAAAAAGAACCTTCAGTATGATATTTTATTCACTAATACAGGCATTTCTAAAGTTGGGTATTTCCATTTATAAAGCATAGAGGGTCCTGTGATAGGTTCTCATGCAGTTTATGAATTCTTAATGAGAGTAACTGCTCCTAATTGAAGATTTCTGTAATACAGTTTTCATAAAATGAGGCATTGTCAGTATCTGCAGTTCCTTCAAGGACTGAGCCAAGACAGGTGGCAGAGACTTACTCTCTATGATGTACCATTAAGTTTATAAAGCAATTTAAGAGGGCATTTCAGTGATGGTTGGAATGTGGCAAATAGTACTAAGAACTCCCAGGAAAGTTTCTAAAGCCTTAGTTCAGGCTTGCAACAAAATTGAGTAGCCTGGCAGGTGACAGTGTTGAGATGGACTGTGTCTTCAAGGAGATACTTCTTCACTTTGTACAGTACTCACCTGTGCATTTTGTATTATTTCCATTCTGTCATGCTTAGTCCGTTACAGGCGGTAATTTTTATAATTGGAATGCTGGTGTCTAATGAAGCTGAGAGATCTTTGATAGATCTCAGCGGCTGAAGCAGTTGCTTGTTCCTTGTTTCTAAGCAATTTTTAAATGGTAGTATAAGTAATGGAACTGGTCAGGGTATGCTTTGTTACAACCCTCAGAAAATTATTTATCCTTTTATTGTGGTTCTTGTCACCAAACAACAAAATTTAGAATTTCTTAAGTTAATGCAGCTTTCCTATATGGCTGAAAAATGCCTGTATACGGTGTATCTGCACGTGTACCAGGAATGCAGTAATGTGTTTATATCTCTGTTTGATAGCCCATCAAAGCTCCCGAGTCCGTTTCCACCATCATCACCGCAGAGTCTATCTTCTACAAGGTAATATCTGTGAAGAATTGGGGCTGTGATACATTATACGCTGCTAAAATGTTGGCTTAGTCTAAATGTCTGCTATTCTTATTTGCATAAAGTGTGATTATGGTTTTTGTTCTCTTTTAAGCTATTCTTCCCTTTAGGTAGCTGTTGTAAAACACCTCATCCAGCACTGAGGTAGGAAAAGAAATTGCCTTTGAAAAAAAAAAAGTGAAGGTCTTAGGCATATTTTTTTAAAGGTAGCTATGCAAATTAATAATTTTTGCAAATTATTCTTCAAAATGTTAATACATGTGGAAGCATGAAAGAGTGAGCCATCCCTGCTACCACCATGGCATTTGTCTTAGTTACTTTTCTTGTTGCTGAGATAAAATACCCAGCACTCACAAGTTAAGGGAGGAAAGGTTTATTTAGCTCACAGTTTGTAGAGGTCTCAGTCCATAATTGGCTGGCTCCGAGGCACCACTGAGGAGAGACAGTTCATGGTGGACAGTGAAACAATTCATGGCACCAATCAGGGAACTGATTTAGTAATGACTCGCCCTTAATCCTAGTGCTGCACCATGAATGAATCACACGCTCTAGATCCAGCCACCTCAGAAAAAGCCCCACCTAAGACTGCGTGAAGTTTGGGGGGACATCTGGACAGAAGCCATCACAGCGTTGATGGGAGACAAGGACAGTGGCAGGGTGTGGAGTCGTAGGAAACACAGACCACGCTGTCCAGTACAGAGCTCATGCTTTTATGCAGAGGTGAGAGGCACTGACAGTAAGTGAGGATTCACACCATCTAGTAAGATGTTTTGATAAAGTGAGAAGGTCAGAGTCCCTTGCACCAAGGTGCACAGATTCCTGTTACTTCCATGAGAGCAGTGACTTATACTTGCAAACTGGAAGCCTTAGGAAATGAATTGCATCATACAAAGGACCTCCAAGCCTTGGCAGGCCTGATACAAGCACAGTCATGGAGGGTTTTGGCATCTGAACTATTACGTAGGAGGCAGTCCTGTGAATTAGAGCTTAATACTGGACCCAAATGGACCAACTCCTGGGAGGTTTAAGTGGCCTGCTGCTTTATGACCATGGAATGTGTTTATTAGGTAACAGGGCTTACCAGTCAGAAACAGTCGACACAGGTAGACATCTCTTTTATATTTCTAGCATTTCATACATTACTTTTTTTGCACATTCTTGATAAGAAATAGCTGAAATGTAGTGTGTGCTTGCTATGTAGCAGGCACTCAGCCGAGTATCTTGTTTTCTTTTATTCAGTCTACTCTGGCGTGGGTACTGTTTTCCTTATTTTTTATGGATGCGGATATGGAGGGTAGAAATGAAGACCTAGTCTTTTTCAAGACTACACAGCTGAGAATTCATTGAGCAAAGCAGCCTGAAGCAGGAACTTTAGAACCTGGCTCCACAGTTTGGCAAGTGGCTGTGTGGCTGAGCTAGGACCACCCTCTCTAATGTTCATCTGTAAAGTAAGGGCTGTTAGTTATCTCCTGAGATCATGAATGTTAACCATTGGGTATTGTTAGCTCTTAATGAGTAGTCGTAATTAGCTTCATCACATCCTTAAATTTGGGTCTTAACCTTCCCAGATGAACATAGTTTGTTACATCCGAAGGCTGAGGATTTAGTGTGCTAGTGATTTCTGTGGGCGTCCAATGGAAACATGTGGAACCTGCAGTATACTGTGATACACTGTCAGCTACATGTGCTTATTAAGTAATAAGCCCCAAATGCAACAAAATTCTCAAGTAAAGTTGCAGAAACCCAGTGCCAGCACCGTGGGGTTCAAGAGGTGACTGCCAGCTTGTTGAGGTGGAACCCAGATCAGGCATGCAAGAGGGATTTGAGTGGAGGCTGTTGGGGTGATGGGTACCAGTGGAAGTACAGGATCAAGTGGCCTCCCTGGAGAGCTGCATGACAGAGCACCTCCATGAACTCGGCCTGATTACTCCTAATCCAGCTCTTGCCGTCGGCGAGAAACTTTGAACTCTTCCAGCAGATGAAAGCCTGCTTCTACCGAGTGCCTCAGTCCTGTTTGATGTGATGTATGTGTAGAGTCACCTTTCCTTCCCCACAGTTTCTGCTTTCTGAGGTTCAGTTAACTGCAGTTTGCAAGTATTAAGTTGGAAATACCAGAAATAAGTAATGCGTGAATTTTAATTAACTTATTAACAGTATTTTATTGTGATTGTTTGTTTCATTATTAGTTCTTGTGAATGCCTTTCTGTGCCTAATTTATAAATTAAACTTTATCATAAGTACAGGAAAAAACAGTATGTGAAGTTTGGTAGTATCCAGGTTTCTGGCATCCACTAGGGGGTCTTGGAACAAATCCCCAGCAGGTAAGGGGGCATCATTGAATATAGCACGTTAATAAACACCTACTGTCTGCCAGGCATTGCTCACATTCAAAATCTTTCACTCAGACATTGTCTTTGCATTGCAGTTTTAACTTTCATTCTATTACAAATTTGCTGTTAATATTCATTTGGCATATGTTTGAGTATTTGTGATGAGCAAATACATCATTTATAATTAGGAAATAGTGTTCATACTTGTGGACAAAGCTAAGCATGGATTCAAACTATTTACTTGATAAATAAACTTAAAACTGTAGGTCTGGGAGAAAGGACCAGCTGATGATGGGTGTGAACTAGCAAGCTGTGGTGGCACGCAACAGCTGTGCCTGTTCATTATGCTTAGATGCAGCACACTCCCTCAGACACATGGGTGAGGGGCCGCCTGGAGTTTCTACCCCTGGTCTGTCAGGTGCTTGTGTTGTGGTTTAATTGCTAGAAATATTTCTTCAGATTCATTTTTATGCTTGAGGTACACAGCCCAGCAACTTTACCTGCTTGCCAAGCCCTGTTTCCTGGGAATCAAAGTATGAGTCACACACTTTTGCAGCAGTCAAGGACATTCTGGCCTATGCAGAATAGTGCACATGACTAAGGAAGTGCAGAATGTCATAGAAAGTTGGATCACCCATCAGGGATCTTCAGAAGAGAGGGTTTCCATTTCAAGACCCAGAGAAGAGGGCATGAGGTGGCTGCAGAGGTATAGGGATACAGATTAGTTAAATGGCTATTAAAGTGGAACAGAAGTTGACCAAGACACAAAGCTTTGAATGCCAGAAATACCAGTAATTGTATAGTGGGAAGTTACAAGATTGAATGGAGTGGAAGAGATGAGTGGCAGTGAGTCTGGGAAATGTATGGTAAAGTGAGGGTAGATTTACCTTGATACTGATGGTAATCAGAGAGTTTGTATTGTTTCATTTGGTTTGAATTTATGGTATCAATTCTTTTGATTGAGGGGTTGGGGAGGGGGGGTTGTAGAGTGTATTCTCAGCAGGTAAAGCACTGATTTTGGGGGTAGTACAGAGAAAGGCCATGGAGCAGAGGTAGGAGCACAGGCTGCAGTTTCTGCCTACATGGTTTCAGCAAGTCCCTTGGTCTTTCTGTAGCCTGAGTCTGGGCCAAACGTAGCATGGAGCTCAGAGGATATTTTAGGCCAGTGAAACTACTCCGCGTGATACCATCATGGTGGGTACACGCCGGTACACACTGGCCCGAGCCCGTGGAGTACACACCGAGGCTGCACACTGACCATGGCTGTGGTCTCTGGGCGATAATGGCGTCTGAGAAGAGGTTCATCCATTGTAAGAGGTAAAGCGGCACGGTGAGGGACGCTGATGGTGGCCGTACGTTTGCAGGCCGGAGTGTGGGGGAAACCTCTGTGCCGTCCCCCAGTGTTCCCGTGAACCCAGGCTACTCTAAGACAGTGAAATCTAAAAGTGCAGCTAGTGCTGTCATAACATAGAGACAAAGAATTTTTATGAACAAGTGCAAATTGTGTGTGTGTAATTTTCACGCCAAAGTGGGACAAATTTAGAATTGGTGTCAGACGTAAACACTGACGTATTAGACCTTCTATTGACTACTTTGAAAACTTGCTTTCTTATTAAAGAAGTTTCATTCAGAACTACGATGATGTTCTATTTTTACTTTAAATATGGGATTATCTTCTATTTCCCCCAGGGAGTGTATTACCAAATTGGTGATGTTGTTTCTGTGATTGATGAACAAGATGGAAAGCCCTACTATGCTCAGATCAGGGGTTTTATCCAGGACCAGTACTGCGAGAAGAGTGCAGCACTGACGTGGCTCATACCCACTCTCTCCAGCCCCAGAGATCAGTTTGATCCTGCATCCTATATTATAGGTGAGTGTGATGCGTGGTGTGCCTCATGGCATTCAGCTCTCTGATGTCATATGAAAGAGTGTATTGGTCTGCGTGAGCTGCCATGACAAAATGCCACAGACAGAGGTTTGAACAACAGAAATTTATTACCTCACAGCTCTGGAGGGTGGAAGTCCGAGTTTAAGGAGCTGTCAAGGTTGGAAAGTAGTGAAGCCCCGCGTCGTGGTGTGCAGGTGGCTTCCTTCCTGCTGTGTCTTCATCGTGGCCTTTTCTCTGGGGTGCGCTTGTCAAGAGAGCTCTCTGGTGTCCTTGGAGCGACACTAGTCCTGTCAGATAAAGGTCCACCCTTCTGGCTTCACTTTAAAGATCCCCTTTCCAGCACCATCTCACTGGGGATCTAGGCCATGAACACATGCTTTGAAGGCTGGAGGATGCAGTGCAGCCCATAGGAAACACTAGGTACAAAAAAAAGCATACAGCTTTGTTGGAAATAGGAGAGGCAGATGTTAGACAGCTGGGGTTTGGGTGCCATTAGTTATTTTAGGTTAGAGCTGTGTGTACCTCCTCCACTCGACACTCGGTGTTGTGCTTAGAATCTCAGGAGCGCCGCTCAGTTTGGAAGAATGCCGCATACCTGAAGCAGGCAAAATAGAAGATGACAGTAACTGCAGAAAAATGCATGTTTCAAAGGCTAATATTAAGTTACCTCAGTGCTTCCTCCAGGTTTCTAAGCACGTTAACATTTTATGCAAATTAGATACTTATCCAAAAACATATCTAACCTTGCCATTGGCTGCCTTCTAGGGCCAGAGGAGGATCTTCCAAGGAAGATGGAATACTTGGAATTTGTTTGTCATGCACCTTCTGAGTATTTCAAGTCAAGGTCATCGCCATTTCCGACAGTCCCCACCAGACCGGAGAAGGGTTACATATGGACTCACGTTGGACCTACGCCTGCAATAACTATCAAGGAGACGGTTGCCAACCACGTGTAGTTACAGAATTATAGCTGGGACCAGGAGTGTATCTTCCTGGTACAGTACTTGCCCAGCATCTGTGCGGCCCTGGGTTTGCTCTTTACACACACGCGCACGCACGCACGCGCGCTAAAATTACCTGGTTCTCGCACTTGTATTCATCCTACAATGAAATATGCCACATTCTTCTTTCATGAAATTCTCCAGTGGAAAAATGACTGAGAAGATTTTTTCCTTATTCCCCAGTAATCACTAGCTTTCTTTATTACTTGTCACTGAGAAAAGTACAAGGGACAGAAAAGAATGAAATGTGGTTGAAGATAAACATAACATTCTGTGTGTTTATCTTTCCAGGCAAAGACTGCAGTTTGCAGGGAGACCATTAGGAACAGGTAGTCTATTTTTTCTTCATAACTTATTTCTAGAAATGCATAAAATAGGTTATATTTTTGTATAAATACACAATATTAGCTTGGATTTTTGACCAAGAGCTCAATGAAATAAACTGTAGGTATAACCTGTCGTCGTGTCTGTCGGAAAGCCACAGAAGCCTTATCTCCTTGTCCAGAAGATGCTGGCAGCTGTGGCTGCTTTAACCGGAAGGGAAGTGACCGGTGTGGTTGTGTATCAGCCCTGGCTGTTTTCGCATTCACTCGGTTTTCTGTAGCATACAGAACCATGGCGTGGCTGCAGTAGAGCTGCTCCTCACTGTTGTCACTGACCCCATTGTCAGACGGAGGCTTTTGGCCAAACCACAGATCGACGTCATCCTCACCAGAGCCCACGTGCACCCAGCCTCGGGCGTCTGCGCAGGCTTCTCAGCTACCACTGTTAG
Organism: Dinomys branickii; assembly: GCA_004027595.1. Classification (NCBI taxonomy): domain Eukaryota; kingdom Metazoa; phylum Chordata; class Mammalia; order Rodentia; family Dinomyidae; genus Dinomys; species Dinomys branickii. The sequence goes on from PVLD010004814.1 coordinate 14,344, forward strand.
GTCAGCTGATAATCACAGAAGTGATTCGTAGGTCGTGCGCTGTGATAGGGAAAACCGTCTACTATGGAGTTAAAGCACCTGCTGTGTACCGGTCCTGCCGTGCTTTGGCCCGGGAAGGCTGCCTCGAGGACAGGCCAGTTCGGTGCGGCAGCGGCGGTATAAATGGGGTGTCTGCACGCTTCCCTTTGTGCCCCGATTTAACCTGCATTTCTCATTCTCCAGAAAACTTGTAGGAATTTGATTCAATCCTGATCTTCACAGTAGCACCTTGAATCCTTACCTAGTAAGCGTGTTCTACACAGTCTGTGTTACAAGGAAGGGGCTGTAGCCAGCTCCAGACACATGGTCATCTCTTTGTTCACAGAAGTGACAGTAAGATGGAGTGTAAGTATTTCCTAAATACAATACTAATGTTCAAAACTTTTGTATTAAAATGTATTTTCACAATACACTTACTTTGGATTTATTTCACTCAGTGACTTGTGCGTAGGGGTGGGGGGGCGGGCGTGATTGAGAACAGCTGAACCCATGCCCGTGGCAGTGGCTGCGGCTCCCACGTGGGTGCACTGCGGCCTATGCGGGGCAGGTGTGCCGTATCCCGGCAGAATAGCCGTTGTCCTGGGCTCGGGCGGCTGGGGCCAAGGCAGACCTATGCTCAGCATTCACCTCTTCCCCTCCACACCTCTGCCCCTTCTACCAAAGGCTTTTTAAAAACCCTTAACAAACTTGCCCCAGCTGTGTGCCAGGCAGTGGCTCCAACACCAAGCCGCCTGCAGCCCAAAGCCCGTAACTTGCACCTGCTCATGAAAACCTCCCAGATTCCTCTGGCTCCTAGAGATCAGTCTGTCTCATTTTGTGGTTGCATTTAAGTTTCTACTTCTGTTACCCCGGTTCCTACCCTGCACCCCCTGAGGGCGGAGCCCCTGGGTTTCTCATACTGCAGTTCCTGCTGCGCCAGCTTCAGTCTGTGCCCGCCTGAGGTGCTCGGTGTGGAGCACAAACCAGATGCTGCCAGCACAGATTCTGGAGTTTTTGTTAAGGCTGGCCAACCCAAACTTCAGATTTCATTATGAATAGTCAGAGTAGCATTATACACTGTTACATGCAGCATTTGTAGTAGAGTATTTGTCTTTTTGAGACAGGGTCTCGCTATGCAGTTCAGGCTGGCCTTGACCTCACTTTGTAGCCCAGGCTGGTCTCAAACTTGCAACGATCCTCCTGCCTCAGCCTTCCAAGTGCTGGGACTATAGGCATGTGCCACTAGACCCAGCTCTATTGGAGTATTTTAAAAGGATTTTAAAATATTATTTTGGTACATGTTTATGATACATAATGCATTCAAAGACAAGTTTTAAAAGTTCTATGCAGATATTAACTATTTGGAAAAGTTATTCCACACCAATCTGGTTCTTGGATATGAAAGATTTTTTCCAAATTTATGAGTTTTCCATCAAGAAGTTTGAATTACAGTTCCATCCCAGCCATAAATAGGTGAGATCATGTAACAGTGGAGGGAAATTATTTAGTATGGGTGTATGTTTCTTACGTATCTTCAGATAACATTACATACCTTTTTTTTTTTTTTTCTTTTTGAGACTGTCTCACTATACAGTTCAAGCTGGCCTTGAGCTCACTTTGTAGCCCACACTGGTCTCGAACATGCAACAATCCTCCTGCCTCAGCCTCCCAAGTGCTGGGATTACAGGCATGCGCCATCATGCCTGGCCAACATTACACATCTTTAGAATAGAGTTTCTCTCTTGCATCAGAAGTGGCTGCCCTGGCACGTTCTAAGAATGGTGTGGTTTTTGGGGGGGTTTTTATTGGTCTTTTTGAGACAGAGTCTTGCTATATAGTTCAAGCTGGACTTCAGCTCACTTTGTAGCCCAGGCTAGCCTCGAACTCACAACAGTACTCCTGCCTCAGCCTCTCAAATGATGGGATTACAGGCGTGAGCCACCACACCCAGCTAGACCAGTGCTTCTTCGTGGTACATCCAAGAAATAGAAGCCAGGAGTTGGTCAGCGCCAAGGGGGAACGAGAAGAAACCTGAAGACCAGCGAAAAAAACCACCTTGTATATTTATGTAATGGAACATTACACACCCATCCAAAAGGACAGTTGTTAGTGACAGGAGAAATACAGTATATAAGAGAAGAAACCAAATTTAGAACTGGGGATGCAGATGAGTGGCAGGGCGCTCGTCTGATGTGCAAAGGCCTGGGCTCCATCTCCAGCACAGAATGGAAGCTACCTGGTGCCACAAAAAGCACCTTTTAGGGGGCCAGGTGTGGCACACGCCTGCACTCCAGGGCGCTCAGGCAGGAGGACTGCATGTTCTAGCTCAGCTCAGGAAACGAAGACCGTCTCACAAATTCAAAATGACTGGAGTTGTAGCTCAGTGTGAAGAACCCCAGGTTCAATCCTCAGTGCTGAAAAGAAAGGAAAAAGCACCTTTTGTATCAGATGGAAGCAGTAGCCCCAGAATTTGGACACATGAACAGAGGTTTTTTGCAGCTACTTGCTCGTGCTTTACACTTTTCGGTATTTTGTACATTTTCTACTCTGAGCATACACGTGTGTTTGCCTCCTTGCCAGCTGGCGGAGAGGGCTCACTGGAGCTTAGTCCACCCACATCTAGAACGCTCTACAAACAGCGGTTATCACATGCCTGCGAGGGAGCGGACTGGCGTGCAGAGGAGCTCAGTTTGGGGGTCGATTTTCCTGTATTCACACGGTTCAGGAAGAGAACTGGGGAGTGACCTTCAGCTCATCAGTTTAAGGCCCCTGGGCGCACAGTGGGTCTGAGGCAGGCAGCGGTGGCAGCGGAGTTGGTGGTTCCAGGGGAGAGACGGATGCCGGTTCCAGAGTGTCCTCCCACTCCTCAGCGTCAAGCCCCTCTTCCAGCCCAGCCGCACGTCGACCCCAGCAGCAACCCCGGAAGCAGCAGTCTGCACCCATCCTAGCGCCCTCCAGCCCGGCGCAGGTCTCTTCGTCTCTCCATTCTCCCGCTCAGATCAAAATCTGACTGATACAGTTCCTGAGATGCTGAAGGAGAAGGCAAGAAAGTGGTGTTTTTCCTTATAAGCTTTTTAGAATTATTTGCCTCTTTTAAAAAACTATACGCTTATTACTATATTATACATATACTATAAAGTATATGTAGCCTATATTATATATATTAAAATATATTAAATTTGTTTTAAAATTAAAATGTAATGAAAGAGGTCAAGGGATAGATCAGATTCTGGACAAAATTTGTATACAGAATGAAAATCCCAACAACAGAACCTGAGAAACAGCCAGCTCCTGACTGCTAGCAGGAGGCGCTGGTTCCTTCCCATGTGCACCTCTCCCCAGCTGTGCTCACAACTGAACGATCCCTGCCCCCCACAGAGGGAAGAGGTGGAGGATCCAAGACAGAGGCCACGATCTTTTCACAACCTACCTGGAAGTGCTGTCACTTATGCCCTGTGTTTTCGGTCACACAGACCAACCCTGGTGTTGACAAGACATGAAATATACACCAAAAATTTGTGTAAACAGAGATAATTTACAGTATTATTTAAAGTAATAAAATCAGAAACTTAAAGATGCAAAATATGGAAATCAATTTTGAGATGTTTGAGACGCAGTCTTATGAAATAATCAGAAATGGTATTTACCAAGAATGTTTAGTAGCATGAGAAAATGCTTATAAAAACATTCAGGCGTGGTGGCACACACCTGTAATCCCAGCACTTGGGAGGCTGAGGCAGGAGGATCATACGAGTTCGAGACCAGCCTAGGCTGCAAAGTGAGCTCAAGGCCAGCCTGAGCTGCATAGCGAGACCCTGTCTCAAAAAGTCAAAAAAACCCCAAAATAAAACAAAAAATGCAAGACGGGCATGAGGCAGGCCCAGTATGAGCTGAATGTCATCTTGCTGCCACCACAGCTATCAACCCACCGTGACTGTGACCTTCACTCCAACACTGACACGTGGAGGCTCCATAGCAGGACTGACCTTCCTTCTCTGTTGTTTGTACATGTCCCTTTTATTGTACTATAGGTAGATTTTTTGAGATTTTATTTATTTTTAAATAAATATTCAACTTGGAAAAAAAATTCTGGGCAGATCTGGATAAAGTGTCATGTTCCTCTAGTCCCAGTTACTTGGGCAGACTGAGGCAGGAAGATTGCTTGATCCTGGGAGTTCAGGGCCATGCTGGACACCATAACAAGACCCCATCTCTTTAAAAAAAGAAGGAGGAGAAGGAAGAGAAGGCAAGATTGGATAAATAATGAATATAAAATTGTTTTAAAACAACAAAACAGAAAACCCTATACCCCACATATGAGTATATATACATATAAAGAAAACTAGCTGAGGCTACAGGAATGCCTCCTGGCTTGTGTTTTTCTATTTGACAGTTTATTATTAATATCCAGTCTGGAAAATACTATTTTAAAATAGAAGAAAAAATGTTGTAATGGGTTGAATGTTCTGACTGTTGGGAGTTGGGGCATTGGGAAGGAATTCACTTTTATTTTATTTTGTATTTATTTATTTACTTGTCTTTTTGAGACAGGGTTTCACTCCACAGTTGAGGCCAGCCTTGAACTCACTTTGTAGTCCAGGCCAGCCTCGAACTCACATGATCCTCCTGCCTCCGCCTCCTGGGCTTACAGTTGTGTGCCACCATACCCGGCCAGAAATTCGTTTTAGGTGAGGAGCATGAAGACGGAGTCTCTGTACTGTGATCAGTGTTTTTATGAGAAGGGAAGAGCCCTGAGAGACTTCCTTTCTCTCCCTCCATGTTAGGACACAGTCTTTAAGGCTCAAAGGAATCTAAGCAACATACAAGGACAAATACCGTATAATGCCACGTATGTGGGATACTGTGATGAAAATTTTTAAAACTTAAACATCAACGAATAGTCTGACACCACATTAGGACAAAATAAGATCATGCAGCCCACCGTGTAGCTCATCTGTTAGACTCACTCTGCCTTGACTGTCTGCACCAGAGATAACCTGACCCAGCTCCGTTTGACCACACCCAGCTACACAGCCTGTACCTTCAAGCCCCTGAACATATGCTGTTTGCTAACTTCTTTCAAAGACTTTCTGCCCAGCAATGAAAAAGAACCAATGCTTTCACAGTAAAAAGTCACCACACCTCTCAGCCTTTCTATTTCCTGCTTGCAAACTTTATACAAACTAAACCCAAAGCCGGCTCTGGGCAGACACTTTGAGAGCGATCGATCCCCCATCAGCCCACTGGTGTCATAAAGCCAGTTGCCTTCCAACTCGCTGGGGCAGAACGTTCTTCCATTCGGTTTGGTTCCACAACAGGGTTAGAATGGCCAAATTTATAGAGACAGAGAGTAGAAGTGAACTTACCTTGGCCAGAGGGAGAGGAGACTTTATAGGTGCAGTTTCTGTTTGGAAGATGAAACAGTGCTGGAAATGGACAACGGTGGTTGCCTAATAATGTGGATGTACTTAATGCCAGTGAGTTGTGCTCTTAGACATGGTTAAGATGGTAAATTTTTATGTTATTTTAACATAATTTTAAAATAGATAACCAGGAAAAAAGACTATGTAATCTAATAACCAGTTAGCGATAGAAAATGAGATGAAAGAATGAATCAAGGAGACATAACATTTCTTTGTGGAAGGTGAGACACGCCTCCCGGTGGCTTCCCGCTCTGCTCTGCACTGCAAGGCCCACAGGCCTCTCCCAGCCGCTGGGATCCGTCACTCGGGAACCGGACTGCGATATGAGGGAGGTAGGAGATGTGATGCCCTGATCTAACACTGCTGTGAGACAAACTGCGGGTCGGGGGCCAGGATGGGCGGTCACATGGTCCTGGACTCTGGCTCAGCATCACTGCTGATGTCAGGCCCGAATGTGAAACCTTCAGGCCCGCTACAGCCAAGTCTACCTTTCCTTAGCGCTGCACAGATACCCCAGGTGTACAGCGGGGCTCCCTTGTGTCTGTCCTGGGCTTTAAATCTCACTCATGGTGCTTAGAATACAGAGAAAGGGCACGCTTGCTGTAACTGCTGCCGGCGGTTTTATTCTTGAATAAGTATTAACCTGGAATGTGAGATAAATCACAGGCAGTGTGCTAAGAGGCTGCAAAGACATAGAGAGATATTTCATATTTTACATAGCCAAGCAGGCACATGCCTGTCTTAATTACTTTTGTTCTTTTTTTTTTTTGTGGTACTGGGGATCGAACTCAGGACCCTGTGCTTGCTAGGCAAGCGCTTATTCCACTGAGCTATATCCCCAGCCCCTACTTTTGTTCTTTTGGTAACAGGGTCTCACTGTGCAGTTCAGGCTGGCCTTGAACTCACTTTGTAGCCAGGGCTGGCCTGGAACTCACAGCAGTCCTCTTGCCTCAGCCTCCTGAGTGCTGGGATTACAGGCATGGCCTGTCTTAATGAAAGATCAACAATGACTAGTCCTCAACTAAGAGAACTTGACCATACCCTTGGTCACACACAGTTCATCCTGAATTAATCAGGTCACTGGCACCTTACCTAGTGAACTGTATAGAAGGCAGGGGTGGTGGCTGGGAAAAATGCATATCTTTATGCTGGGAAAATGTGCAAAAACATAATCAGAAAATTCATATAAAAATATAAACACACTAAATATATATATATATATATATATATATATATATATATATTTGTTTTGGACAAATATATGTGTGTGTGTGTGTGTGTGTGTGTGTGTATATTTGTTTTGGACATAGGGTCTCACTATGTAGTCCAGGCTAGCCTCAAACTCATGGCAATCCTCCTGCTTCAGCCTTCTGAGTGCTGGGATTACAGGCGTGCACCACTATGCCTGGCTAATAATACATACTTCTAAAATGTATTGAACAGCTTTCTATCTCTATAACAAATATGTGAGATAAGGGGCCTGGGGATACAGCTCAGTGGAATAAGCACCTGCCTGGCAAGTGTAAGGTCCTGAGTTCAATCCCCAGTACCGCAAAAACACAATTTGTGAGATAATCAGCCTATACAAAGCAAAGAGTTTTGCTGTGGTTCAGTTTTGCTAAGTTCAGTCTATGACTGGTTGGACCCATTACTTTGGGGCCTATGGCAAGGGAGCACATCCTGGCAGAAGTATATATATTATATTATGTCCAAAACAAAAAAATAATATATATTCTTTATAGTGGTAGAGCAAAACCATTCACTGCATGGCAGGGAAGCAAGAGAGACCCGTGGAGGTGGGGTGTCCTGATACTCCCTTCAAGGGCGTGCTTTCAAGGACTCCAGGTTCTCCACTTTAGGCCCCACCTGCCAATATCACACAGTGAGGGGCCAAGCTGTTAGCACACGGGCCTTTAGCTGGAGGTGGTGGTGCACAGCTGTAATCCCAGCGCTCTCGGAGGCTAAAGCAGAAGGTTGGCAAGTTCAAGCCCAGCCTGGGCAACTTAGTGACTTAAGAGACACTTCCTAAAAACAACAACAACAAAGGCTGGATATGTAGCTCAGCACAAAGGCCTAAATTTAGCGTAATCCCCAGCGCTGTAAATAACAGTAATAATAGGAAGAGGGCTTTGTAGTACACTTGCTATTAGGTTATAGCAACAGATGTTCCAATCAGATGCAAGAGATGTTTTTAACAGAGAAATGAAAAACTCCGTTTAGCTTTGCCAAAATTGCTATATTTGATAGTGTCTAGCACTGCGGAGACTAAGGGAGAACGGGTACCTGCGTACGGTGATGGTGGAAGCAGTTGTCAGAACAGCCTTTGGGGAGTGATCTGGTAGTATGATTGCTTTTTTTTTCTTGGTACTGGGAATGGAACTCAGGTCTCGTGCTTGACATTAGGTCTCGTGTTTGACGGGCAGGCGCCTTGCCACTGAGCTACACGCCCTGCCTCCATCGTTGCAATTTTTAATGTGCAACTTAATCACAGCAATTTCACTTCTAGGCATCTCGTCTAGAAAACAAAGAGGCTTGCAACAAGCACGTTTATAGCAGCAGGGTTTGAGGCTGTAAAGAAACTAAAGACTATTAATAGGAGAATGTGGTAAAAAAATACAAGATGTGGATACATGGTAGTTCAAAAGGAAGATATTTTATAGGTAAGTGGGTGTGACTTGAGACCATACTCTAGTGAAATACCTCAGGCTGGCAAGTATAAACACTGTATGGTCTCCCTGGTGTGAGAAACTGAAAGAGTGAATAAGGTCTAAAACGTACAGTAGATATAGTGAACTGGGAAGAAATTGTTCAAAGGGAAAAGGATACTGAGATGGGGAAAACAGAAAGGAAGGGAAAAGGGGAAAAATGCAAGTTAGTTATGCTTCGAGTGTCTCTTAGTTCACTGAAAAGAAAGGTTTGTGCTAATATCAACTGGAGAATTGCTTATACTCAGATCTTGTATCCTGAGTAACTGCTTTAAAAAGAAAAATAAGCACTACAGTAACTGTTATTCTCCCATTATTTTGTTATGAAACTTTGTTTTTTTTCCATAAAATAAAAAAAGATAGTGTATGTGTGGATGTGGATCTTTTATTAGTAATTAAAAATCAAGTTAAGAACAGCACATAGCATTTGGCCTGTTAATATTAAAGACACCTTGATGTGTTCCTCTGTGTATATCAGGGTACAAATGTATCAGAAGAGTGTGAGGCACACACCAAAGTGCTCACTCCAACTACCTGTAGACACAGGTACGCCAAGAGGGACACTGAATGAGGTTCTATTTTATGGGAGCTGTTTGACAATGCTTACAAGTGGAAATATAGGTATTGGTGAAATTCAGAACTGTAGTACTACATAATAAGAAAGAAAATTCATCCAATATCACCCGTGCCTTCTGAGACAGATATTACCCAGTACACTGGGTACCAACTTTACCAAAGTTAAACTTACTCTCACTTGTTTCCAATGTGTTGCATTCCCTGGGCAAATTGAATTTTGGATGCCACCTCCTTACAGTGGGATAAACACCTACTGCAGCTACAGTGCTGGGTAACTACTATGCTTCTCTGCTTTGATTTTAAGAACTGCCTCAAATGCTCATGGCTCTTGATGTTCCTGGGAAAAACAGCGAGAGGACTTTAGAAATAAAGATAAGAGACTAAAGCTGAGGTCAGGTGGAGCCGTCTGTCTCTGGATGGGAGGAAAGGAACTGCTCAACCACCATAGTGGCGTTTATTTTTACATTTGACAGTATCACAACACAGGGTTGCATAGCAACTGGAATTGCTTCAGGCAAGGTGTTATTCAGCACTGAAGCACTTGATCGCTTTAGGCTCTCTTCATTCTCAGACTGGCCTTGTCTTGCCTTGCCCTGCCCCTACACATGTGACCAATTTCCAGCTTCAGCCACTCCCTACAAAGGACAAGCAACAGAATGTGGCTACCTGGCCTGTTTTCCTGAATAGTGACCTCCTTTCACTGGCAAGGTCACCCTCCCTGAGCACGGTGGAGACTAAGAACCCAGGCTGGGTGTTACTGTGGCAGATGTCACGTATTCTGTGCCTTTAAATTTGTGAAGAAATTGATCTTGTATTAGTTCAAGCATGTTTGACTCATCACTTAAATAGATCCCTTTTTACTATTTCTGTCTAGTGTAATTTATATTCTTTCAGTGGGAGAAGTAAACAAAAGGAAAATCTGTACTTAATATTTTTAGTTAATTCCATGGTGACACAGTAATCAACATGATAATAATAGCAATACTTCATTTAGTACTATCATGCTTGGCACAGATCTAAGTACTTTGCATAAATTAACTCCTTTAATCTTTGACACACTTAATCCTTTAATGCTGGCTGTAAAAGGCAATGGGTACATCCCCAAGGTCATATCACACAGCCAGAGAGGAAAGACTTAAATTCAAGCTGCCTGTTCTTTATATTTCTACTTGGGAACCACCAGCCAAAGTACAACATCTGCTTTAAGAAATACACAGGGCACCAGATTATCAGGAACAAGTAGGTACTACCGTTACATATTGGCAAGAGCAGATTTTTTTTTTTTTGGTGGTACCAGGGATCAAACTCAGGACCTTGCACTTGCCAGCTTATTTCACCAAGCTATATCCCCACCCCAAAGAGCTGCTTAATGTCAGTATCAAGAACCAAGGAACAAGGTGCTGGGGACATAGCTCAATGGCACAGCTCTTGCCTGATGAGTGCAAGGTTACGAGTTCAATTTCTAGTACCAAAATAATAATAATAATAAAGAACCAAGGAACTGTGATAGCTGACTCTAACACGTCAGAGGTCTTCAGAGGCCTCGCACTGAAGTGGGCTTAGAAGCAGTCTCCCTTACAAGACAGAAACAGAGCCAGAGCCAGAAACAGAGTGCTGACAGTTGCAGCTTGGTTCAGAGCCTGTGCGAAACACAATGGCACTGACCAGCTCTTGGACAGGTCATGGACTAAGGCACTGAGGAGATTAAGCTTGATAATACTCTGAGTTGCTTAGGAATGTTGCCCAGTGCCGAGCAAAGCTCCATAATATCATCCTTTGCCAGAGAATGGACCACTGGTGACACCATTCAGTTTAGTTGGATACCATTCCAGATAGGCTGAAAAGTGAAAAAGGAAACCCTTATACCCTGGGTTTCTTTCAAAGGTTTTTTCCTGGTAGTGACAGTGGTGTCTAACTCCAAAACTCTTGCCTTTGGCCAGGTTCTCTTCACACCAATGTGCCCTAATGGTTCCGGTTCCCTGACAGCCTGGGACCCCTGTCCTGATACCAAATACAGAGGGCTCCAGACTGGTTCCCCCAGCTTTGCGGGGCTGGGCCTACCACTTCTGAGCTCATGCCTTGCCAAGGCTTTTGGGCACAGTAGCCACCACCGACATTTTTAAGCTGCTGGGAAGAGTCTGTGATCAGAGATTGAAGTTCAGGTGGGATCTACATCCAGCCAACAGACCCTTCCTTAATAATAATAACAATAATAATAATAATAATATAATATAATATCCTCCAGCTTGGTGGTGCAGGTTTTCCATACTCAAATCACAGTAAAACTTCTTTAATGTTTAACTCATCAGTTGAACTTCCTGACCTGCCTTCAGACAGTGTCACCCAGCTGCACTTGTACATTCTGTCGGTTTCTTTGAAACAGAGAAGAATCAACTCAAAAAGTTCAGGACACTAGTACTTGCTTAATTTACATACAGGGTAAGCTCAAAATTTGGTAATCTTTTCAGAATTGGAGAAGGTAAACTAATAGATAATTGTTTGAATAATTTTGTAGTTGGAGTGATTTGATGATGAAACTACATTTACTGGAAAATAGGAATGTCTTCCAAATGCTACTGAATAAATACAATTACATCAAAGAAAAAAAAATCCCACTAACAATAGAATTTTTTACCACTGCCAGCTGTAAAATCTGGTAACACAAGGGCATGCTTCTGCTAGATGGGCTATAGTTTGCTGGGCAAGCAGTAGGTTTAAAGTGGTTTAATTTTGTGTCCAAGATATATATGTGATAAGATGTATAGCACTTCTGTAATCTAGTCCTTTATTTCTCCTTAGATCAGTGTTTTTCAGTTTGAAAGTTCGGTCCCGAGGAGGTCAAAACTAGCACCATGTGTATGAAATAGAAGAGAACAGAAAGGGTCAGAGGCAGTAGCTAAGGGCAGGTGTTGTTCCGTGAAATTTTTGTTTCAGCAGGGTGTGTACCTGAACCAGACTGTAATGTAAAACTATTACTCTGGGCTGTGGTTAAAATATTTTGAAAATCAATGGTTTCAATCACAGCATTTCACTTTTGTGAAAAATTTCTGAGGAATAGGCCCCAAAAAAGATCGAGAATAAACTACCTAATTTCAATTTTTTGTTTAAAACGTTGGGCACATTTTCTGCGCAAATCTGTGGTCAGTGGTATTTGTTATCTTTGCTTTTAGTTGTGTATTTTTTAGGCCCCTGGAACCTTCTTGGGAGGCTGAGTCCTAGATGATGTTTTTAAAAGTCAGATTGTCTAAGAAATGGATAAATTCCATATAATAATGACATTGTTCAATGTTTTGCATTTTATATTATTTTTTCTTTTATGAGTATTTTTCTAGAAAAATGTAAATACTGTTTTATTTTAGGAATCCACTATCTATGATTATATTTGGCCAGTTTCTATAATATATTGTTTTATTCTTTTCTCCCTGTCAAAAATAAAATCAGAGCTGGGGGAGTAGCTCACTGGTAGCAGCTCACTGGTAGAGCATGAGTTTAGCCTTCAGATGTGCGCACGCGCATGCACGCACAGACACACACGCTCACGCACACACTCCCCAGAACAAGTTTAAAAGGTTTATTGTGCAGGTGAAGAACTGGGAGCCCTCAAAGTGGTAAGAAACTTGCGTTACAGCAGCTGCAGCAGGTTTATAAAGGATAGAGGAGGAAGGACTTTGACCTTTTTCATGACTGTTACACATTAACATGCCTTTGTTTTGTTTTGTCTTTTGGGTACCGGGAATCGAATTCAGGACCTTGTGCTTGCCACGCAGGTGCTTGTGCCACTGAGCTGTATCCCCAGCCCACATTTACATTAAGGCAAGAACTGTTTAAAATGATTTGGTTTATAGCCAGTTGATTTAATCAAGAGTGCTGACAAGGTCATAAAATTTACATTCTGTGTTTCTTGATGGTGAGTGTTCCTGAGAAATCAGGGTAATTTGTTTAACACGATACATGGTTTATTGTGGAGTATGCCTGAACTGTGGTCTCCATTTTAATTTTTTTTTAACACCCCTATTCATCTTTACTTCAAGATTATGCCAATTTCAGTTGAGACTTAAGGATGATTCCCAAATACATGTAATTCTTTGAGGTTACTACTGTGAGCAAAGCATACAGAGGGATATTTGAACCAGAGATATTTGAACATGGTAAAAAAAAAAAAATTCAGGGGTCCAGGGAAAGGGCCCTGCAGTAAAATCACATGTACTCACTCTGAGTCTGCCTCCGTCCCTCCCCCTGAGGATCCACGGCCACTCTCCAGCCCTTTCCCAGCGCCCTGGGGTAACTAGGCACTGGGGACTGTCAGGGAGACAGGGTCAGCGCTCGCTTTCATCCCTGGACACACAGAAGACCACTGTGGAAAACCCCCGTCACAGTGAATGCCTTCCTGCAGTACTGAGGGGCAGCCGTAGCAAGACTGGAACTGTGCCAAGGGACAATTTTAAAAACTGAGATGTACTGAACTGCTACATAAAAACTGTACATATTAATGGGGTAGTGCGCTGTTCCAGTAACCTGTGCATTGTGTAATGTTCAAGACTAAACACACCTCCTCACTCTTCCTGAGAAAAACTTTACAATCCTTTTTTCTAGCTTCTTGCAACTTCTCATACACTGCTGTCACCTAGAGCCACCAGAAATTCTTTCTCCTATGGGAGTTTTCTTCTTTTTTTTGCTATTGGGGTTGCCCATGACGGTCTTGAATCTATAATCCCCCTGCTTCAGGCTTCCAGATAGCGAAGGTTATAGGCATATGCCACCATGCCTGGCTGGGAACAGAATTTTTGAGCAACTGATCCTCTTAATTTCATCAGAAGAATAGAATGTCTGATATAAAAGTCAGGTAGCTTTCTCTTCCAGCCACCCAGTGCTTATTGAATGGATTGATTTACAAAGTGGCTGAAGCAGCAGGGCTGGGAGTCCTGGCACGGCCTCACAGTGTGGTCTGCCCTTTATCCAGACAGCCTGTTATCCGCAGCGATGACCACCCTGCACGCCCACTCCAGGGGAGTCCCGGCCGAGCCTGGTGGCTGGCTGCTTACATATGTGTTATCACACAGGAGGGAGCAGTTTGTCCTCTCTGGAACGTGTTTGTACTGTCCTACATGACACCGCTTCTGACCACGCAGTCACTTGATATTGAGATAAGTATGGCAGTGGGCTACCTTGGAATTCACTGGGCTTAACTAGTATGACTCTGAAAGAGCTGAGCTTTGGAGAAACAATGGTATCTGAGAGTACTGTCCTACACGACGCCATCTAGTTAGTATGTGCTGTGAACCAGTGACCACAGTCCTAACACAAGGATCTGAAAAGCCAGGTGCAAAGGCATTGGTCAGCTTTACACCTACTGATCCAAAACCTCTTTGCTGCTATCCTGCGATTAGAGGCTTTTCTAAGAGACAGCAAAGGAGCAATGCTTCTCCCCAGGGAACACACTGACGCGTGCAAACACGGTGGCGCAGAGGATGAAAAACCCCTTGGAGTCAGGATTCAGTCAGACCATGGAGAGGCCAAGAGGGGTGGATACAAAGTCTCAGGAAAACAGCTGTGAGCTCAGACCTCTGTGGCTATTTTACTTGCAATTCAAGGATATAAGAATCAAGATGTAGAAGAAAAGCATTTGCAACATTTATACAGAAGTTCTGGTCAGGGGACAGGAAAGGAACAGGACAGTCTGCTATGGGACACGTGACTGAGTCTAAGCAATCTCACTGGGGCAAGAGCATTGCAACAGCCACAGCAAACATCTCTGAGAATGAGCTGCTTTGAATTCTGCTGCCTCTTTTCCTGCTGGTTCTAACCTTTAACAGTGCATTCCAGAAGTCGGGCTGTTTTTGTTACTTTTCCTGTTGCTGAGACAAAATAACACCCAAAGTGAAATGAAGAAAGGGTTATTTCAGCTCTCAGCTTGTAGAAGTTTCAGCCCATAGCTGACAGGCTCCAAGACAGAGGGCATCACGGAGGAGGAACAGGTCATGGCAGGCAGAAGGAGGAGCAAGACAGAAAAACACCAAGCAGCAAGAGATACGATACGCAATGACCCTCTTTCTGTCCCTTACGACATTCCAGGCTTCCCAGCCTAGGCACTCACACTTAGGGTGGGGCAGCCTTAGTCCTAGGGTTGGAGCATGAATCAATCTCAGCATCACATCCTTGATCCCAACATCACACACCCTAGCGCCAGCCACCTCTGAAAAGCCCCGCCTCTGACTGTACCAGGCTTTGGGGAGACATCTAGAAAGAAGCCTAACACTGGGCACTGTTGTTCCAAGGTCCCTTCCTTATCACACCCATTTCCATCACTCCTCTGGCCAGTTTCCCCATAGAGACACAGCAGTGATTCCACTTGGCTTGGGAGCAAAGGGGTCTGATGTTGGTGAGTAGTAAACTGACTCAAAGGGAGAGTACAAAACTGCTGCTACACAATGGGCAATGAGCAAACCACGGCCAGAACCTTGTGGACTATAAAAGTTTTTAACAGAAGACTTCTGTCACCTTAGATCGCAAGCATACAAATTGCACAGGGAGGAAGGTTTCAGGCCATCCCACCTAGGAAAGGTCTAACCCACTGACATTCTGGCTGAAGTCAGAGGAGCACATAATGCAACAGAGAAGTAAAAGAATACCAGCTCTGGCCTCATGATTAGCTCAAGCAAGGGCGATGCTTACCATCTACACACTCTTCGTTGTTGTCCTCTGTGCTGAGCCATTTATTTTAATTAACTTTCTCCTTTCCCCCTATCCAATTACCACATGATTAGAAATTAGATATATAGTTTGTATGCCTTTAGCAATATAGTTTACGGATCAAGAGAATACCAAGATAACATCAACCATGAGAGGAGTGGACATCGTTCAAAAAGATCCTGGACTTTCTGATGGATACAGTGTATCTTGGGGATATGATCTCATTTCCTGTTGTAAATTTTTAATTTATGTAAGTTGTATATATTTGGATCAGTAGAAAATAGGAATTTTTCATAAACAGTTAGGAAAGTGCTAACTAAAATTTGTTGAGCTGGGTGTGATGGCGCACACCTGTAATCCCACCACTCGGGGGGCTGAGGCAGGAGGATTGTTCCAAGTTCGAGACCAGCCTGAGCTACAAAGTGAGTGCAAGCCCAGCCTGAGCTGCACAGCGAGACTCTGTCTCAAAAAGACAGAAAAAAAAAATAAATAAAAAATAAAATTTGGTGAATGTGCAACTGTGAGTTCTACGAAATTTATTGAATTATAGTTTCTACTGTTTTGTTTTCAAAGGAGAAATACATACCACTGCTTGGTCAATAATAGTTCATTAAGGATATAATACACTTTATCAGAAATAAAATATAGAATCTGTAATAAATACCTCAATTTATTCAAACAATATTAATCTAAAGTAATCTTGATCATTACACAATCATGGCACTTATCAATCTGTGATTTTATGATTAATCAAACTTGTCAAATTAAAAAGAAATTTACGGACACCATTTTTTTGTAGTTACAACATATGACAAGCCATCAAAAGAAAAGAAGAAAAACCCTTGGGAGCATATTTTATGCTAGAGTTACTTTCTGTCCAGGTCGAAAGAGTGTTCCACTCTGACTTTTTTTCTTCTTTGGATTCTGAAAGCTTTCATACCTTAAAAAATAAGACAGGTAATATTTAATACTGTAGATATAATAAGAGGTAATAGATGCTTGCCAACAGGATTATATACATACATAAATTTACTTATATTTCATCTATACCTGTACCTATATATCTTCTTTTTTTGAGACAAAGTATAGGCTGGCCTCAAACTCCTGGGCCAAAATATCCTGCTCCCGCCTCCTGAGTAGCAGGGAGTACAGTGCACCACTAGCCCCACTCAAAATTGTATTTTAAGAGATGAAAGGGAAATAACAAACTAGAAAAAACTTTGTAACAGGTTGAGGAAAGACCTTACAAACAGATCTCCAAAGCTGTAATCTAACTGAAAAAAGGAGCAAGGAGGATGAAGAGAAAATTTAGAAAAGATAAAAACAAATGGCAGCGAGTAATATGAAAATTACAACTTCTATTGTTTCAATCAAACAAATGAAAATTGTTAAATAAGACACCATTCTGCTGCAATTTCACGGGCGGAGGCTGGAGACCCCACAACACTACAGGCTGGCGCAAGTAGGGCTGGCGCACTCTGTCCTGCTGCTGAGCTAACGCTGTACAGTGTTTCTGGAAGGCAGTTTGGCAGTACTTTCCTTTTTTTTTGGTACTGGGACTCAAACTCAGGCCCCTCTTGTGCTTGCCAGGCAGGTTCTGTGCCCCTGAGCTATAATCCCCGGCCTGACAATACATTTCTTAAGCCTTAGAAAGTGTAAGTACCCTGTGATGCAAGCATTTAAGGATCTAGGCATTCAACTTTTATTAAAATAGTCATGACCAGACTGCTTTTCATAGTGAACACCTGAAAGCAATTTAAATACCCCAAATTTGGACCGTATACTATACACAGAGTACAATGACAGGAAAAACACCAAAGTAGTAACTGCTTTAAAATGTACAAGAATGCTCAGGCTGTGTGGATGGCTATGAAGGACACCAGCAACACAGCGGCACATGCAGTGTGTTCTTACTTTGGTAAAAAAGGAACATAAGGGTGTCCACGTACCAGTCATACTAGACTAAATGGAATTCTGGGTTTTTAAACTTTTCTGATTTTTCTAATATAAGCACCTATTGATAGATGTATACACACACACATGCCTCAAAGTAATGCAAAATAAAACAAGAGTTGAAGTATTTACTCTTGAGAAACCAGGAATAAATATTTCTTGAATTGTGCTTGATCCTTGATACAGAGTGACTCCCAGGTGATAGTTCTCAGCCTCAGAGGTGCCCACAGAGTCAAGATGCCTAAAAATCGTAATGTCTTTGTAGTTCACAAATGAAAATACTTCAAAGTAAATACTCCTGAGATTAATAAATTATTTTAAAAGTGAAATGGTATTTTTCCATAAATCTTGCAAACCATATAGTTGGAATCGTTTAGAGCTTTTCATCTAAGGTTCCAAATTAAATTAGCTTATGGCAAATAATTCAAATATAAATAAATGAATCAATCAATTAAAATTCAGTTTGGATCTCTACTCCTGAAGTTCCTGCATGTGTAAATGCCTGTCTACTATATACCTTTTGTTTTTGCCACACTGGGGATTCAAACCCAGGACTCACAGATGCTAGGGAAGTGTTCCACTACATACATTTTTAAATCAAGAAATATCTTTTAAATGAGAACTGCAAAAGTTTCAATGAGTGAACTGCGGGCGGTGGTGCATGCCTGCATCTCCGCACTCAGGAGGCTGAGGGAGGAGGACTGCCATGAGTTCAAGGCCAGCTTGTGCTATGTAATGAGACTCTTTCAAAAAAAAAAAGGAGAAACACCATAAAAAATGGAACAAAATAGCTCCCCATGAGCCTAGAAAAGAGAAGTTTAAATGAGTGATGATGTCACTGTGATATCTGTATCTCCACATCAGAATCTGTTACTTACAGCTTGGCAAAGTTCTTCCAGTCCTCTTCACTGATGGATGGTCTTGTGTGGCCGAGGGCAGTCATTAAGTGGGACTGACTAATAGCCAGACTGGTTTTGACTGGTCCTGGTTGGTTAAGGGATTCATCCTCCTAAATAAACAGTAAAGAGTTAGCTCAGGGATGGGAAAAGTTGCAGTTTCTTTTCTTTTAGTCAATTTTTCACAACACCATCCACTCCCTTTCTTACAACTGATCAAACTCAAGGAAGTACATAACCATTTGACTGAGTCCATGTGTTTCCATTCTTGTTTATAAACAACTTTTAGAAAGTTTCAAGCACTATAAAGCGAGGGAGGAAAAGCCATACTCCACTCTGGCGCCGGTATCTGCCTTTGATGGTGCTGACGTCTGCCCGCAGCTGGTCCTGCTGCTCCGCGGTGAGTCCCGGGCCGCCCTCTTGGGAAGCCGTCCTGAGCGCCGCCGGCTGTGCGAAGGGCAGCTCTCTCCCAGGAAGCCCAGGCAAGTCCTGAGTCACCGAGCTGGGCGCAGAGAGACACTGCGAGCTCTGCATGTGACGGAGGAGGAGAGCAGGATAGGAGGGCAGAACACGGAAACCACGAGTTTATCACAGATAAAAAGTAAAACATGTAAGCAATAAACTTGAACGTAAATCAAGTTTAATTTACTAAGAGTAAGCAAGTTTGCAGTCCGCTGGCACTCACAGTGGTGCTCGGACACCTACGCTGCGGAGCTCTGCAGAGAACCGCTTGGACAAGGGGGTTTGTTTCTTTTCATGCTGTGTTACTTAACCCCCCACACTCGTGGCCAAGGCCAGGCTCCAGATGAGCCCTACACCGAGTCTGCTGCGCACAGTTCGCTACGGCGCCGGGAGGGTTCTAGAGAGGAGGGGAAGGGGAAGGGGAACCTAAGGACTAGCGGTGAAACAGCGCCCTCTTAGGAACAGAACTGGGTTACATGTTTAGAAACCCGAATAAAGCAAATGTACAAACAGGATAACTAAGTATATATAGAATGTTACGTGTGCCACAACAGTACCAGTGAACCACTATTAACTTTGGAGGGATATACACTGAATGATAAAAATAAGTAGGAAAAAAATCATATTGTCCATACCTAATCTAAGTATTTTCCTTGTTCATATGTAACTACTTTTCACTGTACATTTTCCACAAAACAGATAACATTATTGTTAAAAATTTAAAAGAAAAATTGACATTATTGTATAAAATTTGTCATTATCCTCCAGTGTTCTACGATAAAATTTTTACTAGAAGTAGATCTGCTAACTGCAAAGCTTTTAAGCCCATGAATTAAGGGAGGCAGCCGGAATGAAACCGAATCCGTCACTAGTGACGGCGGTTGCCCTTGCTCCCAGCCCACCTGAAAGCTGTTAACGAGGAATGACAAGCACTAACTAGAATCAGTGAGAAAAACAAGAATCTCGTAACTGAAGAACCAGCTGTCCATGAAGAGTCCATGGGCTGGTGAGAAGAATCAATAAATGTCCAACTTTACACCAACGTCACAGGCAGCATTACATTTGAGAACTGTATAAATAACAGTGCAATATACCAAATCGGAAGAGGTTCCATTTCCAAGTTCTGATTCGTAAGAGCTTCCAAAGTAGAGTCGGTACATATTAAACTTCGATTCATCTGGAAGGATCTCTGACATCTCTAGAGAAACAAGAGACTGATCTAAGCCACCTTCTCCGTCTCCAGCCGAGTCATCAGAGCCACTGCTGTGGTTGAGAAAGACCATGGAGGACAGGCTGAGGTCACTGTCGGAGCTGGAGCTTCCATCCTGAGACACAGAAAGGGAGACGCTGTTGGAACGTCTAAATAATCCACACAACAAAGAGAGCGTTCAAACACGGTGGTACAAGGAGACGTGAGGCATTTTCCAACAAACTTATTAATTCTCCTATGGTTGTGAGACATACAGTACAATTTTAACTACTAAGGAAAGGGAAAGTGGGGTGTGGTGTGCACACCTGTAATCACCTGTTGTGTAAGTGCTTTCTTATGATAGAGGACTTTACAAATACGTGACTTTTCTCACAGTGAAAGAAAGATTTTAAATCTTTAATGGTTTGCCAAAATAAACAGCAAAACTGGAGTTTCTGGTCTGGGAACATTAGGGCTGCAAAAATCTCTCATGAGATGTTCGGCGCAACACCATACACAAAATACATGATAAAGTCTACGAGGTAACGAACAATCTACTGCCGTAACGAAGTCGGAGCACCGTCCTCAGAGAAAGGCTGACTCCAGGCCGGGACACGGGCAGGGTAACACACCAAGAACACCTCACCTCGGGACCAGGAGGTGCCCCAGAACAAGGAGGGCACAGGGGGCCCTCACAGGGGTCTCCTTGGCAGGACCGGCATAATTTTATCTTTAAAATAAATAAAACTGAACTGATTATGTTTAAAAATTAAAATATAAAACAAAGAACCTTAATCATTTTTCTGTTAATATTAATCCATGATATCCCAATTTAAATTATCTTTCCAAACACCAACATATTTTTGCTAATATTAAGATGACATTAAACAAAGACACCAAATTCTTCCTAATCACAAATTTAAATGTCTATAGTTTTACCAAAAGTATTAAAAACAGTATTTTTCAAGGTTGAAAGCTGGATCTGGGTTGCTCTCTCCCTCTGACAAAGCTCTAACGCCCTCGGTAGCCGACCTGCAGCCCGCTGCAGAGCAGCCTCGCGTGTAAGGCCTCCAGCTGGGCATTGTACAGCAGAGCTTTCAGGTCCGCCCCGGTGAAGGAATCAGTCACGGCGGCCACATGCTGAAGGTCCACGTCATCTGCCAGGGGCAGAGAGTCACTGAGGGCGTTTAAGATCTCAAGACGCGACCCCTGCAGCAGGAAAATGAATTGTAACAAGAATAAAACAATATTATTTTCAACTGTGTATCTTATAACTTTGTTTACAAATTAACTTTACACATCTCACAAGATTTACAAGCATGCTGAGAAATATACTATAAGTCTATAGCTTATCTTCCTTAGATATTTTTCCCTAACAGAAGAGACACAGGTAGAAAAATGAAGGAAAATCAACATTCTTTTTTTGTCTTTTTTTTTGTCTTTTTTGAGACAGGGTCTCACAAAGCAGTTCAGGATGGCGTTGAGCTCATTTTGTAGCTGGGGCTGGCCTTGAACTCGCAATGATCCTCCTGCCTCAGCCTCCCGAGTGCTGGGATTACAGGCGTGAGCCACCACGCCTGGCTTTTTTTTTTTGTCTTTTTAAGACAGGGTCTCACCATGCAGTTTAGGCTGGTCTTGAACTCACTTTGTAGCCCAGGCTGGCCTCAAACTCAAGTGATCCTCCTGCCTCAGCCTCCCAAGTGCCAGGATTACAGGAGTGCACCACCACACCCAGCAAAAATCAACATTCTTAATTATCTGGCGTAAACAATTTTTTATGCAGATTGTGGTTAACGTCTATATTTGGGCAAATGTGCCGGTCAAAAGTTACACTTTTTTTTTCTTTTTTTTTTTGTCTTCTTGAGACAGGGTCTCACTGTGCTGTTCAGGCTGGCCTTTAAGCTCATCTGGTAGCCCAGGCTGGTCTCGAACTCACAATGATCCTCCTGCCTCACCCTCCTGAGTGCTAGGATTATAGGCATGTGCCACCACGCCCAGCATTACACTATTTTAAATAGCTGCAGTGACATCTATTCATATATTTTATGCCTCTGACTATTCACATCTGCTCATCATTCCTTCATTCACCTCTGGAGCTAAGGACAAGAGCTGGCAGGGCACATAACTAGGAACAGGTGGAAGTTGTATCTCTATGGGGCCTAGTTACACACTCACCGCTCATATGCCTGATTCTGTGTCAGAGGTTTTTGACAAGAAAATGAACAAGGTGTGTGCTCTCTAAACACAGAATGTAGACGTTCTAGGTTGTTTGTCTTTGGCCCCCGGTTGGCCAACACTGAAGAAATAAAAAGCTTTCAGACTTGGCTAGAAATGGCTGGGTCGGACAGGCTTTGTGTGTAACATGATCTCTGCATGCTCTAAGCAACCAAGGGCCTACAGGAGAGGTGGTGAACCTCTGGCACGCATGCTTCAGTAGGCTGTTTGTATCGCAACTGAAGCCTCTGCCTAAGAAAACTGGTCTTCTAAGGACAATTGCTATTACCTGGCAGAGGCAAAGTTCACAAGGAAAGAGTGTAGCATTTGTTGGGCTTTGGACTCTAAGTATGAAATTGTCACCTGATCAGGAGGAGGACAGTATACACATTTATCTAGCCGACCAGGCCTGAGAAGGGCGGGGTCAATCAAGTCAGGGCGACTAGTAGCAGCCAACACATAGACACCTGCAGGGGAAAAACACGAAAAACTGAAACCTGGTGACATGCTGCTGCAACAGTGCATTTCTGCATTTTAAGTGGTTACCCTGTAGGCCTTCTACGCCGTCCAGCTGGGTCAGGAGCTGGTTAACTACTCGGTCTGTGACTCCCGTGTTGTCATGACCTCTTCGAGGAGCAATGGACTCAAATTCATCAAAGAAAAGAATGCAGGGCTTTGCAGCTTGTGCTCTGGAAAAACAAACAACAATTCATATCTGAAGAAGCTTGAGACTCTGCAAGCCAGTGTGTGTGCACGTGCACGTGTGTGCGTTTAATCTTTACAACAGACCTTTAGAGAAGGCAAGGCATATGTGATTATCTTCCTTCTCCAATGGCAGACTGTGTTTAAAGAGGGCTCAGGGTGTTTCTCTAAGCACCTGCGCTTTCTGGACAGATCAGAAAGGGATGACAGCCTGAGTCTTGGTCTGTAAAGTAACGATTTTCACATATGCTCATTGTCCACCTTGACTTTCTGGAAATGCTTATTCATTCCTCTGGCCCACTCACAAGCTGGCAAGCTTATTACCTCTGCACCGTTTTGTACAGGCTTCTGAAAAATTTGTTTTACTTATTTTACATTTTTTCCAATGTGAACTTTCTTTTTTTGGTACTGGGGCTTGAACTCAGGACCTCTCATAGGCTAACCAATGTGCTCTACCCAAGCTACACTCCACCCTGATTTTAATTGTTAATTTATTAACTAATCTTGTTTTAATTTTATTTAATTCCTTCATTCTATCTCTGGCAAAAGGGGGACTGGGACATCTGGAAAACGGTCCCTAACACAAAACGCCTGTCATGCTGACTGAAAAAAACCAAAAGCTATCATGCTAAAAATACATGGCATTTTCTGAGGAAGCAAAGCCAGCCTGGAAGTATCTATCTGCTCCTTGACTGCCAGGCAAAATTCTCTAGAACACTAATACTTAGTCTTGTGTTTGATGTGTATAAAGGTTTTTAAACTAGTGACATTTTTGCCAGTTAAGGTGCATGTCTGTAATTCTAGTTCCTCAGGAGGTTGACATGAGAGGACTACACGTTTGTCAGCCTGGAAAACTTTGTAAGACCCTGTCTCAAAAACAAATAAATAGACATACATTCATTCATTCATTTACTGGTTTTGAGATGGGGGTCTCACTATGCAGTTCAGGGTGGCCTTGAACTCACTATGTAACCCAGGATGGCCCCAAACTCACAGTAATTCCCCTGCCTCAGCTTCCTGGGTGCTGGGATTATAGAGATGTGCTACTATGCCTGGCTAGAGACAATTTTTTTTTTTCCAGTACTGGGGATCGAACTCAGGACCTTGTGCTTGCCAGGCAGGTAGTTATGCCACTGAGCTATACCTCCAGCCTCTAGAGACAATTTTAGAGTTATAATATCTTCTTGGTGAACTGATCTTTTATCAAGATGTAGTGACTATCTTTATTTCTAATAATGCTTTTCCTTGGTAATGTTCTATTTCTTAAATGGGATAGTAGATACACAAATCTTCATTTCATTATTCTTTTAACAATTATGAGCTAGACATGGTGGCACACACCTGTAATCCCAGCCCTTGGGAGGCTGAAGCAGGAGGTTCGCTGCGAGTTTGAGGTCACCCTGGGCTGCAAAGTGAGTTCAAGGCTAGCCTGAACTACACAGCAAGACCCTGTCTCAAAAAAAAAGTATGTGTATATACATATATATAGATATATCTATATATATATCTATATATATTCATTCTCTTAATTATATACTTAATGATAAATATTTTAGAAAAATGGAACAAAGTAATTTTTTAATTTAAAAGCTCTCCAGAACCCTATCTTATTTGAATAACTATTTTCAACCTTAAATAGTATCTTTTACATCCTTAGACATTTTGTGCGTATCTAATAATAGTTATATTCTACTTTAATTAAACTAGTCATATAGAATTTTGACTTATAAGACATAAATTAGAAATTTTCAAAAGAGAATGTAGGCCATAAAAAGGGAACTAAATCAGTGTCAGATATTTGCTTCACACAGGAATCTGCTTGCAGGCTGACGTGGGCCAGGCCGGAACCGCAGCACTCTGAAGGCCGAGGCCGAAGGGCGGCAGCCCTGAGCCCCATGTGGGCCAGAGCGACTCGGCTCCTTGTAAAATAAAAAACTGTAAAATAATGTCACTCTTGTCACTGACCTTATTTTGGAAAATATATGTTTGTTCATAAAACTGTTAATATAGTTGTTAATTTTTAAAAAATACTTAAAATATTGCATTTTTTATTTTTCATTTATTTTTGTTGTCTGAGACAGGGTCCTACCCTGTAGTTCAGGCTGGCCTTGAACCTACTACAGAGCTCAGGTTCATCTGTTAACTCACAGCGATCCTCTTGCCTCAGCCTCCTGAGTGCTGGGATTGCAGGCGTGCACCACCATACCTGGCCGTTTTCATTTCTAATACGGTAAACAGCACCAGACTAATTCCCATAAATGGATTATTTAGGGTCCTCGGCCTTTGGGAAAAGGGGAACTGACACCAAAAGTGCGATGGGTACGGACCTAATCAAAACCCTCACTTTAGAGACGAGGCCCCACACAGGCGTCGTGGTACACGCTTCTACGCCCACCACTCTGGGGGGCTGGGGCAGGAGGGTCACAAGTTTCAGTCTAGTCTGGGCGACCCGAGGACACCTTGTCTTAAATAGACTTTAACAGGTGAGAGTGGGCTGGAGATGCAGCTTCGTAGGAAGGTCCTGATTCAATCCCCAGTACCACCTAATGATGTAATAATTCATCAATCAGACAGTTCTCTGAATAGCTGCTTAACATCCCACTTTCAGGAACATTCCTACTGTAAATATAAAGCCAGACAATCCCCACTGACTACTGATTGATTGATTGAGACAGGGTTTTACTATGCAGTTCAGGCTGGCCTTGAACTCCTTATGTAGCCTAGACAGGCTGGCCTTGAACTCCTCCTGTCTCAGCCTCCCTGGTACTGGGACTGTAGGTGTGTGCCACCACGCCCGGCCCCAGATTTTAATATCGGAATGTATTACATTTAAGTGGTGTTTGTTGAAACAGAATCTTTGTTTTTAGTTTATTCACAATTCACGTAAGTCATGGTTTCAAACATTAGTTCCTTAAAATAAAATAAAAAAGCATTGCTGGACAAATAATGTATCAGTTATATAAAAACGTTCACAGGAAACCAACCGAATAAAAATATCTCGAACAGCTTGTTCACTTGCTCCAATATATTTGCTGAGCAACTCTGGACCCTATTAGGTGAAAATAAGACATACGGTTACTTAAAGAGAAAATATAACTGTGGTTTAGATTAAGTATAAATGAATTATAGATAATTTTTAACACAATTAAATGGATCTCTCTTTGGTTTTTTGAGACGAGGTCTCACTATATATAGTTCAGCTGGTCTTGCACTTGTGGCGATCCTCCCGCCGCAGCCTCCCCAGGGCTGGGGCCATGGGAGCATACCACCACACCCAGTCTAAAAGGACATCTCTCTTAAACGTGTTTAAAGAGTATATACTGGAAAAAAAAATCTAACACAAGTGTTCTCTTCTGCCTACAACACCCCTGGCAGGAGATTTTAGACTGCACATGTCTACCTGTTTACTGATTCTTCCCACTAATGGAGCAGAGGATCCAAAAAGGTTTTGCTCCTGCTGAGTCCCAAGCTCTGGGGCCACATGATTGCGGTGACTCACTTGATCGGCTGCAGCAATTCCCACCATTCTCAAATCTTTGCAGACTCCAGAACAACTGGAGAGAATACCTTACTCTCCTCAGCACTCGCCCTTACTGAAGCCAGCTTGTGCAGGACTTGAAGAATGTCTTGTCTTTCCTAAAAGTCAACTGAAATAGCCTTAAAACCAAACTTCCCTGTACAAGCAACACCAACAGTGAGTACAGTCTTCCCTAAGCTGGGGTCTCTTTTTATTTTTTTACTTTTGGGGTACCGGGGATTGAACTCAGGACCTTGCACTTGCCAGGCAGGTGCTTATTCCACTGAGCTACATCCCCAGCCCACCTGGGGTCTTTTTAAAAAACCCGAGTGAGCCCTAAAGTGATCTCTAGTGAGACGCTGCTCCCTGCTAGAGACTGAACACTGAGGAGGGCAGGGACCAAACTGAAGAATTTCTCACAGTCGCTTGAACATCTATGAGCAGCTGCTGCTAGTGACCCTGCTCAGCAGTCTGAGCGCCGCAGGGTAGCGGGGTAAACACGGTCACTGAGGAAAGCGTTAAGCCGCAAGGTGAGGGTGTCAGTAAAGGGCCCGCCTCTGACGGCTTTACAACCCACGCTTCTACTGCTGCCTTCCCCTCGGACGACGCCCCGAGAGGGGTAGAGTCCTCCCCATGGCACACTCTAACGTTCACAAGCATTACTCTTAGAAATCCCACGTTTAAAAACAGCAAAACTCTGTTCCGGTGACAAGTATAAAAAGAAGAGTGTGGTCACAGTCACCGTCATCTCCGAATTGAAGAAAAGGAAGAAAATTGAAGTCTTAGCGCTTCTCCCTCATTGCCAGGGCGCCCGCTGGCCCAGCTCACAAAAATCACGAAGGTAGGCAGGCAAAGCCCAGCGGCAAACCACCGAGCTAGCTTTCGGAGTACTGTACAAATCACTCAGAAGGACAGAACAGACGATTCCGCAGCCCTTGGGAGGGAGCACCCTGCGGTTCACTACTAGTGCTGAGGTGCTGAGGCTGCACCGCAGGAAACGGGACCCAGGACTGGGCACCAGCCCCGGTGGACAGGGAGGCGTAGCCGCGGTGGACAGGGAGGCGTAGCCGCGGTGGACAGGGAGGCGTAGCCCCGGCGGACAGGGAGGCGTAGCCCCATGACCCGCAGCTCCTTACCACGCCTCCCGGCCCCTGAACCCAGAGCTGGCGGGACAGGAGCCACGCAGCTGACACTCAGCAGAGCCACAGCAAAGCTGGCATCCTCCTCCTGTCATCCCCAACTTCGGGCCTTCCAGTGTTTTTCTTCCTTTCGGTCTAGTTTGTACTTTTATTTGAATATTTATGTGTAAATCTACTCATAATTTGGGAAGATTTGTACAGTAATTGTACAGTAATTTTACAGTAATTTTATACAGTAATTTGTACGTGCTGGGATTACAGGTGTGCGACATTATTGAGAACAGCTGAATGGTGGAAATAACCCAAATGCTTACCGATGGTAATGGGTGGATAGACGAGGTCCGGTGCTGGTCTGCAATGGACTGTGACTCAGTTATGTAAAGGAACTAACACATGGTACAACTTGCATGAAGCATGAGAATATTACACTAAGAGAAAGAAGCTAGATACAGAAGGTCACACACTGCCTGATTTTCTTCCTATGAAACATACAGAACAGACAAATCCACAAAAACAAAGTAGATTAATGGTGGCTAGGAAACGGGGAGAGGAGGGAATGGACGGAAACGTTTTGATACTAGAGAAGTGGTAGCTGCACAACTTTGCAAATGCACTTAAATGTCAATAAAGAGTACAGTTTAAAATGGTGACCTGTATATATATAAATATTTCCTCAATTAAAAAACCAAGGGGAGAGGAATATGCACACATACCTTCACACTAATGAAATTCATTCCACTCTCCCGAGCAACTACCCCAGCTAGTAAGGTTTTCCCTGTTCCAGGGGGGCCATACAGCAATATCCCTGTTCTCTGTCGTATGGGCAGGTTTGCAAACAATTCCGGGTACTGAAAAATATAAAAGGAGCTCATGTCTCAAGAGAACGACTGGGTGGTAGCTGAAGAAGGTCAATACAGGGAAAAGCATTCGGGTAGCAATAACTGCCAGTTTTATTAACAGCATAATAGTAGAAAATGCAATTTTTACCAATCAGTGAACTCAAAGGAACTACCAAGACTTTTCCCAATGGAAGCATGAAATGAATACTATATAACTGCATATAACTGCATTAGAATTCTTTCCACATCTCTTTTTCTTTCTTCCTTTTTTTTTTCCCCAGTGCTAAGGACTGAACCCAGGGCCTATCCCAGCCCCCAAGCCACTGAGTTGCCCAGGCTGGGCTTGAATTTAGAACCCTTCTCAGACTCCCAGCGTGCTGGAATTACAGGTGTGCACCACCACACGCAGCTTGTTTTAAAAAACATTGTACAAGTACTACATTAAGAAAATAAAGACCAATCTTTTAGCAAATATACTGCCTTGTACTTGCATGGCTCAGGGAACAAGTTATGACAGTTGTGTAAATTCAAATATATTCAATCAAAGAAAGAAAAGAAGTAACAGAGAAGCAGGTACAATATTTACAGCGAGGGAAACCTCCCAAGAGCCTCCTGGGTGAATAGTGGTGACTGCTTGTTAACTCCTCTCTACATCAGTGGCTGAGAGCAGAGGTCCTATGTGAGATGAGCCAAACACCAGACCACGTCAGCAGGACCCCAGGCTCCTCTCGCGTATCCCTATTTGGTTCCCCCAGGCAACACAAAGCCAGTCTCACCTCCGCTGCCTTCTCACCCGAAAGAGCCTCAAACCCGCAGCTCTCCGCGGTACCCACACATCTGAGCATAACTCCCGGTGCTCAGACCCGAGTCTGGGGTCAGCAAGCTGCTGGCTGCTAACTCCACACCATGCTCTCTCACTCAGCCTTCACCTGGTTCTGGGCTGGGCGCCACCCAGCTACCTGTGACCAGGCTCCTTACCCATTTTTTTTGGGGGGGGGTACTGGGAATCTAACTCAGGACCTTGTGCTTGCCAGGCAGGCACTTACACCGCTGAACTCTATCCCCGGCCCTACTGTACCCATTTCTGTACTTCCTTGCGTGGCCCCAGTGTCACGCAATGACCCTTACCTCTCGGGATCCCAACACACCGCCTCCTAGACTCTACCATCTCCTCTGAACCGAACCATTTACATCCGCCTCGGATCCTACCACCCACCTCATTCACGCTCCCTGCCAACTCCTCCCTTCCAGGAGAGACACTCGGGGTCTAGAATTGTGACTTAATCCACCAGTCCTGTGAGCCTCGCTGACTCTTTCACCTTCTAGATTATTCTTATCTGTTTTGGCTCAAATCCCAGCAGATAGTTCATCTGAGTAATTCAAGTGGAACAGAAAGATGAAATCGACATCAAAATGTATTTACTGTAAATAGCAACTGAGCTTTTCCTTAGAAGTTTCTGACAAGAAGTACATCAAATACTTTTAAAATACATTAAAGTACCCAAAATAGTGTTGCACATTTATTTGGAAATTCGGTAAATACTTGTCCCGTCAAACGGACTGCGCAGCCGGCACACGCAGCCAGAGCTCGCACTTCTCCTCCCTCCCTCCCTCCCTTGCTTCCTTTAAAGTACCTTGGCTGGTAACTGGATTGTATCCATGAGTATCTGCCGAACTTCATGCAATCCACCGATTTTATCCCAGCCGAGGTCTCTAGGTTTATGCAGGTTGACATTTCGCAGAGATGCAGGAATAAATCCTTCGAGAGCTTTTTGGAAGTCCAATGTTGTGAAAACTAATTCTGTTTCAAAATAATCGAAACTTCTTTTGGTAGCCGTATTTCCATCAACGAATTTTCAAAATACACTACCATCTTAGCTGGAAATGTTAATTTTCTACTCAAGTAACAGCCTACTTAAATACTAAACGGAATATGTTTAATTCTTGCATCACTATAATTTACATTTTTGCATAACAGAAAGTGGACTCCAAGTTCAGGATTTTCATAAGACATACCTTCCCTCGCGGATATGTGCTGATGAGAGAGACAGGAGTGAATGGCTCGGTCCACGAGCACTGTGAAATCTCTAGCCACAGATCCTTCCGTTTCTTTAGCTACACGCTGCAGGTCAAGATCAGTGAACTTGCTTATATCACAGTCTAGCTTATTTTTTATTACATGACACAAAATTTCATATCTTTGTTCCTAAAATAAAAGCAAAAAACTCAAATTGTTAATTGCACTCAGTTGTACATTTCAATAGTCATGCTCTGTTTAACAACGGGGCATGCTTGGAGAAATGCCTCGTCAGGCAGTCTCACCATGTGTGCACACCATAGCCCGCGCTTAGACACACCTCGACGGTACCAGGAGTCCCT
The DNA here is from genome assembly GCA_004027595.1 of Dinomys branickii. Lineage (NCBI taxonomy): Eukaryota > Metazoa > Chordata > Mammalia > Rodentia > Dinomyidae > Dinomys > Dinomys branickii. The sequence continues at coordinate 45,046 of PVLD010004814.1, forward strand.
GGCTGTCTGGTACACGGCGTGATCTACAGCTCCCCCAGACTGATGCTGCCAGACTGCTCTCGTCAGATGCATCCTGGCATTATTTTCTCTCCCAGTTCAGCTTGTGCAGGTTCTGTACATTCAGATGCCTTCACGCAAGTACTCAGCCTCAGCCCTCAGTCTCACGTTATCTAATAATAAAGACTCTTCAACTGCTTTTTGGTTTTAATTTGGGATACCTAGAATCGAACTCAGGACCTCAAGCTTGCCAGGCAGGCGCTGTACCACTGAGCTACATCCCCGGCCCCTCTTGAATGGTTTAAACCAGAGCTAATAGGAGATTCAACAGCATGGTGAGGTTCCACCTTTTTTTTCCAATGTCACAAATAAACTTTGCTCTGGCCACATCACGGTGCTCAGCTGGACATACTTCTGTGTCTGGACTATCACCCGGGTCACTGAGTTCCTCCAGATCTGATACAGGCCCTCCTCAGACGTTTGCTAGTCCTGCGGCTCTTCAGTGACGCAGATCCTTTACCCTTACTCCTTTAGACTGCAGCTACCGTGGACTGGGACATGCTTGACTAATGAACAATGACCACTGACTGTCCTCCTCCAGTCCTGCGTCACTGTTAACTTGCATTCCAGGCCAGCACGTGCCACAGCCTCTGTCTGGCAACATTAGCAGTGAATTCTGTACGCCTATGGACCACAGTGAGCAAAATAATGTGATGTTAACCCCAGAAGAGAAAACGGTACAGCCAGCAGACATGGTAGACACAAGGCGTGGGAGGCACGATGGCTCACGGTCCACCAGAACCATCGCTGATGGAAAGGGCGGTGCAGTCTTTGTTACTGTTTTCGGGTGTTACGCCCCATACATGACTGCACGTGGTTTTTAGTTTAGGGGAGGTTACTGGGGATCAGGCCCAGGAGCGCTCTACCACTGTTACACCTCCAGCCCTTTTTACTTTATTCTGAGTAGGGTCCCATTAAGTTGCCCAAGTAGGCCTCAAACTTGCAAACCTTCTGCCTCAGCCTCCCAAATAGCGGGGATTACAGGCCCTGGGCCTGGCTGTGCTGTGCTTTTATATGACTGGCAGCATAGGTTTGCTCATGCCAGTACCAGTGCAGACACACAGGTGACACGCAGTGCTGGGATACAATGAGGGTGACTGGTGTGACGGGACCAGGGTGCAGGAATCATTCTGCCCCACTCTTGCCATGCTGGAACCACCATGCATGTGGTCCTTTGCTGACTGGAACATCACTAAAGGGCGAGTGACTACATGTCACTGGAGACGTGTCAGGCTACCGTAAGTTATAGTGACAGGGAGCGGATTAGTGGTGGTCTGGGGACAACATCGAGAAGGAGTGGACTGCAAAAGGCACCAGGAAACCTGGGGGATGGATGGAAATGTTTCTTACCTTGATTGTGGTTTTCTGATACGTATGTTAAACTATGTAAGCTGTGCACTTTATGTGAGTCTGCTGTACTTCCATTATACCTCAGGAAAGTTGTTAAAAAAAAAAGTCTCACTGATTTCAGTTTCTTTCTCCAAGCAGCAGCAGCTTTGGTAATACACGGTTGTGTTAGAAGTGCTTTTTTGTTCCTATAAAATACATTTCTAAAGCTACAGTCAATGCCCGATAATGTTGCTATTCTATTACACTTAATAACAGATAAAATACTTATGCTCTTCAATAACAGGAAAGTTCTAAATATTCGGGGTAGACTATAGGTCTGAATTTTAGGCAACAACTTAAAATATGCTTGCCAGTGTTGTAACTTCTTTTAGCTCACTGCCATAAAACCCTTCTGAGCTCAAGTGTCTACAGGCCATATGCACATCTTTAAAAGGTATCTATCCACATTTCTCACTGTTTTTTTTTTCATTCAGAAGAAATATTGTTTCCAGAAAAGCCATTTTGTTAGAAAAAAATAGTATTTCCAATGGTTACAAATTATAGTTCATGCACCTAGCATAATATGCACCAAATATTGCTTTTACGTACTCTTAAGCCACTTAGAAGCACTAAGTTTAAAGCTATAAATCATTAATAAAATAGGAAATAATTTCTAGCTGGGCATGGTGGCACATGCCTATAATTCCAGCACTCAGGAGGCTGAGGCAGGAGGACTGTTGAGAGTTTGAGACCGGCCTGGGCTACAAAGTGAGTTCAAGGCCAGCCTGAACTGCACAGCTAGTCCCTGTCGCAAAAAAAAAATTCTAAAAAGGGGGTCACAGCACAATAATCTGTAAGTAGCGTGTTACCTGGTTAGGAGGCTGGATGTGCTGGACACACTGAAATATGTGAATTCCTTGAGCAGAAACAAGTGAAGGATGCAGAGAATGCTGGAACTGGCTGGTGGCAATCAGGGCAACCAAGCTTCCCATGGAAAAAAAGTCCTTCACCATGTCACTCACAGCTGGAATTAAGCGAGACAGGGCCACAGCTCAGGATGTAGAACCATCACAATTTAAATTCTGTATTTATTAAAATAACAATAACCTAGCATTGAGCTTGAAGACGGGGCAGCTCCTTTGCGCCTTTAAAAAATTAATTCATCCACTTAGGTGTGGAGAACCAAGCTCTACTTCGTGTAATGTAGGGACAAGAGCTCCGGCAACCTCAGACTATGCTTGGAACCATGTCTAGTGAGGTCCCGACTCCTGGATCTTACCAGGATGTAAATGAACAATGAAAAGGCACATCTGAAGTGAATCCTTAGAAGGGCGGTGTATTTTTGCACTGTGTTCTATTTACTAAGCAAAATACAGCTCTCATGTCTACAAGTTCCTGAGTAACCCTTGGTCTTGCAAGGTTTGCAACAGAAACAGGCAACAGTAATGTGCATTAGCGTGTGAATCTCTGTCTAGAAATCTGCAGTACTCTTAAAACACTGGACCAATAGATCCAGTGCTTATGATTCAGTGTAAGACTAGTTAACACGAGCTCAGATGTGCTACAGAATTCAAAGTTTGAGATTAAGGCTACTTAATGAAACCCAAGCCACTCTGTTTACATTTTGTATCTATTTCAACTCTCAAGACCCATGAGGCAGCTCAGCGCTCGCCGAACCCTCCAGCCTCACTGCCCCACCAGTCCTGGCCGTGTTGGGTCAGCGCCAAGCAACAGTGCGCTCCGCAGCACACTGCCACCTCCGCAGCCCTCCCTGCGGACCCCTCCGCTTCCCCTTCCCATCGGCACCACACTGCTTCACGCTTCTCTCTGCTGCTCCACCCACACTGGGCGCAGGTCCTCACCCCCACGAGCCTTCCTTGGTAACCCCTCCCCTCCAGCTCTGGTTACTTGTCTGAAAGTTCACTTCCAGCACAGTCCACCCTACCAACTGCTACCTGGTCCCCTTGGCCAGTGACTTCGGCTCTCTCTCTACCTGGTCCCCTTGGCCAGTCCCATTTACTGACCTGGAACTGGCAGCCTCTCTGTACACAGAGCTCAAGGCAACCCTGGCACCCCAGCAAGGGCGCCTGGTACACAGCAGTGGTCATTGCTACTGTCGTGCTGTACTAAAACTTTACGCTCTTTCTTGCCTTTGGCTCCGAGTCTATACAAGCATTTGACAAATGTTTGTCAAGTGAACAAAAGCAAGAGTAAGTCTGTAAACAACTTTTAGGAAGTAAAGGAGCATGAAGAGGCTGCTAAGTTGCATGGCCAGGGACGGTGGCCTTCTCATAGTGCTCACCCTCTGCCAATTTTGCTGAGACAGAAGCTCAGTACGCTTACTGCCAGGGGCCTCGGAACCACACCCAGGGGAGCACTTCTGTCCCCTGAGGAGAGCACACCTAGCACCAAGACTGATGCTAACGAGAGAAGGCGGCCTTTGGTCAGGGAGGTGCAGTACCGTGTGCGAGCCGCTGGCTCTGCACCGCCTCAGGGCTGTGCTCCTGCTCTGGGCCGGCGGGCAGTCCAGCAACGAGGTCCAGGTCGTCGAGCAGAACCACGGATGGCTGCCTCCACACTGCCTCCGAGAACGCAGCCTCCAGGGCTCTCCGGATGTGGTCAGCCCTTTTTCCTTAGCACAGAAAACGTGGCCACGTTATTCCGGGTGGGAGAGGCCCAGGCTCCCGTCTGAAGCACTCAGGAGACCGAGTGAAGTGTAAACACTCGGTCCCTACCTTATTAACACACCAGCCACAAACGCGTGTAAACTCAACTACTGCAGCCTCGATGGGCTCGGGGAGGCGCCAAACTTTATAGCCAAGAAAAGGAATGTGCTACTGTAATCTCTGTATGTACCCAGCTCCCTAGAGAGAATTTCATGGGCTTATAAAAGGACAGCGAAATAAGGACAGGACACAGGAAAACATAAGAGTAAAGGGTCAGGGTTCAGGTAAAATCAAACACAAATGCAGCTGCCTAGCGATCCTAGAATTGCTGTATCTGACTAAGACTTTGAAGCCAAATTTGCTAGAGTTACAAAATTTTAAATTTCAAACAACAGAAAACACAGAAATTCATAAGCTAATGTAAAATTGTTCTGTTACTTGGCTCAAAATTGAAGTTTTTCTCAGGAGGCCTCAAGTAGAACTCTGAGAGATAGAGTGCTTCTAAAACCTCCTTTACGGCAAATGAGGTGATGTATTTTGAGAAACTATTTCCTACTCTCTTATTATGCACTAGATTAAAACTTGAGAGACTAGTTCAGACCATTTGGTAGTGGTAGCTGAAACTGCTCAAAACAGATCTTCTCCATCTCTTGTTCTCACTGATAGATGTGAGTATAAACGTGAAATACCCTAAAACGTAGGAAGGCGTTTGTTACACGGTAAATGATAATTCTGCTTGTTGCTGTCCACTGCCATTCACCTGCCAAGGCAACTGCCACTCAGAGAGCTTTCCAACCACTGTGTACATTTAAATACCTGTGTACATACTAAATACAACGCCAGGAACTCAGTCTACAGAGTTTGGGCTAGGAAAAAGAAAACAGGCCCTCATTAAACATTAGGGAAGTTTTGGACATTTTATCAAAGACATTGAAAGCCAAAGACTTAAAACTTCTAAGGACTGGGCTGGGGATATGGCTCAGTGGCGCAATGCCTGCCTGGCTAGTGCAAGGTCTTGAGTTCGATTCCTAGTGACCCCCTCCTCCCAGACAAACTAAACTTCTAAGGATTTTCAGAGACGGACACACTTGGAACAGTTAGAGATTAGGGGGCATCTGTATTTATTAGACTAGATGTTTCCGTCTACCGAAAAGGGACTTCCTGCCGGGTTCCCACACCATACCTTTCAAAGCTTTACAGTCAACTACTTCCACATGTGCATCCAGTGTGTCACAGGCTTCTTTACAGACTGCTTTGGCTAGCGTGGATTTTCCACTTCCCTACAAGTGTAACAAGTGTTTCGTCAGAACTCGAGACACTCAATCACAGAGACAGCGTTTATCACTGTAGCACCCACCAAACCTCTCATCAGGAAGTAGGCCCTGGTTTGCCACAGTGCAAGATTCTGGGATTCCTGAAACGCGGTCCTTCGTGCTGCTAATGTGCTAGGAGTGGACGGTATCCTAGGCTCATTATAGTGCACAGATAGAAAATAAACATTTATATTTTACAATTTGCTAGTTAACACAGCCACTAATAGTTATTTTGTAACTTCCCTTAGTTTATGTTTGTGAGATCTATTTGTTCTGGGAAACTGGTGCGTGCATGGAAGGCACTTTGGCCATTTCCACTCCCTCCCCGACCTGAGCTCTCCTCGCTACCCCAGATCCCTCTGCCTCCATCCATTTTCCTAAAAATGATTTAAATCTATCCTTCTTTAGGACTATATAGACATCACACTTTCTTTTTTTATTGGTATATGCTTGTGATACACAACAATATTCACCTTGGATCGGGGCACATCAACACCGCATCTCAATCGATTTTATTTGCACTTCTCCTAATCCTACCCCCACTTTCCACCTCTAGACCCCTTCCTATCTCCACAAAGTCTACTGCCCTGTTTCTCATCACCTATCTTTTGCTTTGCTCCTAAATTATTATACAAAAATTAGACTTTGGCTCTCTCCTGTAAGGGAGAGCATGCCACGTTTAACCTTTTCTGTTCATTTCACTTAGCTTTAGGGTTTTCAGATGTACCCACCTTCCTACCAATGACACATTTATCCTCCTTTATGAGTGAGCAGAACCCCACAGTGCCACTGTGTAGTACAGTGGAATACATAGCTGTATCTGTGATATATACTTTTCTTTATTCATTCAACTATTGATAGGGTACGTCCAAAATTTAGCTATTGTGAATTGTACTGCTATAAACATGGCAATGGTTTTTAACTCTTCTGGGAAGAAGTTAGCAGAGGCATAGCTGGGTCAAAAGCAATTCCTATTTTTATGCGCTTTTTTTTTCTTTTTTCTTTTTGAGAAACTTCTATGGTGATTTCCAAAATGGTTGTACTAACTTACATTGGCACCAACAATGCACATGGGTTCCTTTTACTCCATAACTTTGCCAACATTTGTTGCTTTTGAATTCTTGATAACAGCCTTGTTTCTGGGGTAAGGTGGAATCTCAGTATTGTTCTAGTTTGCATTTCTCTAACGGCCAAAGATGCTGAACATTTTTCCATGCACTTACCATCTGTACTACTTCTTTTGAGAAGTAAACATTCATTCCAACCCCCACCCCCCTTCTGTCTTTTTGAGACAAGGTCTCACTATGCAGTTCAGGCTGACCTTGAGCTCATTTTGTAGCTTAGGCTGGTCTTGAACTCCTGCTGAGTGCTGGGATTACCGGCACGTGCCACCATGCCAGGCTTTTAATTGCCCATTTTCGATTGTGTCTTTTATTTTGGAGGGTCTAGTTCTTTTGTACTACTTCTTTTGAGAAGTAAACATTCATTCCAACCCCCACCACCCTTCTGTCTTTTTGAGACAAGGTCTCACTATGCAGTTCAGGCTGACCTTGAGCTCATTTTGTAGCTTAGGCTGGTCTTGAACTCCTGCTGAGTGCTGGGATTACCCGCACGTGCCACCACGCCAGGCTTTTAATTGCCCATTTTCGATTGTGTCTTTTATTTTGGAGGGTCTAGTTCTTTTGAGTTCTTCATGTTCTAGCTCAGTGATAGTGAGCCTTTTAGAGACCAAGTGCCAAACTGCAACCCAAAAGCCATTTTTTAATCACAAAATGTTAGCACTGCAATTAAACCCAAATGCTGATGTTTTAGTTTAGAAAAACTCTACATTAACATCTTTTGTCTCAAAAGAAAACCTTGATAGCACATATGCCACAGGTTCACCACCACTGTTCTAGATATTAGTTCTGTCTGAGGAGTAGCTGGCAAAAAAAATTTTTCCCATCCTGTAGAACGCCTCTTCACTGTGTTGACTGTTTCCTTCTCTGTGCAGCTTTCCGCTGACATAATCCCACTCACTGATTCTCGCTATTTCCTGTGCAGTTGGAGCTCTGTTAGAAAGTCTTTGCCTAGGTCTAGTCTTTCAGAGTGTTACCTATTTTATCTTTTAATACAGTGTTTCTGTTCTTATATCTAGGTTTTTAAAAATATATTTTCATTTTATGTTAGCACGAGGTGAGACACATGGGTCTACATTCATTCTTCTGTACACAGACAACCAGTTTTTCCAGCACCATTTGTTAAAAAGCCTATTTTTATTCCGGCACATTTTTGACCCCTTTGTCAAAAGTCAGATGAATGACAGAACATAGGGTTGTTTCTGCATCCTTGATTCTATTTCATTGGTTAACATGTCTTCTTTGGCCAGTATCATGATGTTTTATTTTTATTTATTTATTTACTTTTGCCTTTTTGAGATAGGGTCTCACCATGCAGTTCAGGTTCACCTTGAGCTCACTTTGTAGCCCAGGCTGGTCTCAAACTTGCAATGATCCTCCTGCCTCAGTCTCCCAAGTACTAGGATTATAGGTGTGCACCACCACATCTGGCCTATGATGTTTTAATTACAGTGGCTTTGTAGTATAAATGTGAAAATTGGAAGAAATGTGAATCTGTTAAAATAATGTCTCCTGCTTTGCTCCTTTTGGTTAAGACCACTTTGATTATTTTGGGTCTTTCCTCATTCCATATAAATTTTAGAATTTTTTTTTTTCAGTTTTGTGAAGAATGTGGCCTGTATTTTGATTTGGAACTGCATTAAATCTATATATCATTTTTGATAATATGGCCATTTTGACAGTATTGATTCTGCCTGTCCAGGAACAGGGATGTTTGTTCATTTTCTAATGTCTTTTTCAATCTCTTTTTTCACGGTGCTACAGTTTTTGTTATAGCAGTCTTTCACTTCCTTGGCTAGGCTAATTCTGAGATATTTAATTTCAGAAGCGACTGTCAGTTTAGCTGTTTTCCTGCTTTCTCTCTCTCGGGTCCATTGTTGGTGGGGAGGAACGTCACTGAAGTTTGAGTGATGACTTACGCCCGCCACTCTACCAAATCTATTGGTTTTTTGGGTCTTCTATTTCAAGGACCCTGTCATCCCCAGGTAGGACAGCCTGAGCTCTTCCTTTCCTGCTTGTGTCCCTTTTACTTCTCTCTCTTGCTTGACTGCTCTGGCTGAAGTGTCAAGCACTACATTGAACACAAGTGGTGACAATGGACATCCTCATTTAATAAGGTCAGTATTACCCTACTAGCAAAAGGAGGCAGAGACAGTACAAAAACAGGAAACCATGGACTAATAGGTCTCATAAACTGAAATGCAAAACAGTTTCAACAGAACACTAGCAAACAGAACTCAGCAATGTATAAAGAATGATATATCATAACCAAGATTTGTTACAGTATGCAAGCCTAGTACAGCACTGAAAATCAAACAACCAACCCTATCAATATCGTATCAATAGTCTGAAAAAGAAAAATCATATAATCATATCAACCAACACAGAAAAATTGCAACATCAGTCTTATTCACTCCCCCAATACCTATAGGCAGACACACAAAAGTATTAATGCATGCATGAGTGTTTTCTCTCTCTCGTATCAACAAACTATAAAATAGATCATCAGAATCCGAGAGAAGAATTAAAAGTTATTAATGAGTGAAGAGCAGATTTCAACCACATACCTTTCCTCCAGTGAGCAAAAGGGCTCCATTCCTCAGTCCTGCCAGAACGGACATGAGCTGCCGAGACAGAGGGCGTCCTAGGAGGCTATGTGTGATGTGCTCCGTGGAGGATTTCCCTATGGAACTTACACCTCTGAAAACACATAAATTCTTATGTAGTAAATGGCTGAAGCAGGATAAAGTCTCACTATGAAAACGCTGACATTTTCCTTCTGGATCTACTTAATGAATTTTATTTTAGTTTTTATTTTTTTTTGCAGGACGGGGGATTGAACTCAGGACCTTGCCCTTGCCAGGCAGGTAGTTATTCCACTGAGCTATATCCCAGCCCCCTTATGAATTTAAAGAGAAAATTTTAGGAAATTCTTTATTCAACAAGAGATACACTGACCAATGCTGTATCTGATTTACAGCTTTTACAATGAGCTTTACTACCTTCAAACATGTACAGTGACTAACAGCTTGTTCTGCTGGGGTTACTCAGGAGATCTGCTCTGCCACATACAGATCCTTCAAGGAATGTTTAGCTTGATAATCAGTATGATCATGAGTGAAGTGCTCAGGGTAACTGAATCCTCTTAAATATCACCTTTGAAATCTAGTTTTAGTCCGTACATTATACAATCATGAACTTTAACCTACTTCCTGACGTTGACTACAACTTTGTAATAGAAATAAAGTAATTCCTAACATGAGAATCCAAAGAGATTTTGTTCTATATTAATGCATATTATGTTATACTTAATGGTGCAATCTTTTACTAAAATATTTACAGATTGTACTACTACAGGAAATGAAATCACTACTCCACTTTACTAGAAACTTCTTTGAAGAATTCTAAGGGCTAATGTATATTAAGATTCTCTCCTTGTATAAAGAAATTAAGAGAGGTTATTTTTAGATTTGCCTGAAAAGTTGAGAAAAGACAATCCCAATTATTAGAATAGAATAGGGAAGGAATAACTTAATTTGAAATATTTTTAAACATTCAACTAACGTTTTTAACCTTTAAAATATACTCAATTGCTCTAAGAATCACTGTTTTACTCATGGACAGGTGACCCACGTACTGTCTAGCTGCTTTCGTCTCACAAGTCAGCCCTCAGGTCCTGCCAAGGGGGACCCGTGCTGCTGGGGCAGAGGGCGGCCTAGGAGGCTGTGTGTGATGTGCTCCAGGCAGGGTTTGCCTATGGAGCTGCAAATCTCTAGCTATCTACGATGACAGGGAAGTTTCTATTCTACCTGTAAAAATAGAGACAATCCTTAAAAAAAATCGAATTCATTAGCAAATTATTTTGTTGATTTTCACATCTACTTTAATATTTACACATAGAAACCCTGCCAGAAATGATGTTAAACTTATCTCTACAGATGCTAGTTTGGCTATAGCTTCTTACCCCAAAGAGTTCAGCTTTAAAAAAGGAAGAATAAAGTCAATTTCCTCACTGTTTTCTTCTTTTACCATAGGATCTAGAAGGACCTACAGTAGCAAGGAAAAATTAGTTTTACAAATCAAAGTTATTCTTTTGCCTGTTTTTCTTGGGTCTGAGAAAACTGAGCTGCTGATTCTGTTATACCAAAGAGCATAGATAAATTGTGCATGCAAGATCATTATTTAAAATATTCTTGACAACAACAATTTACTGATTCACAGAACAAATGTTTATGGTCAGTTAACAGAGAGAATATCATCTTCTCAATACATTTTACAGATTTTATCTGCAATTGATTTGTGTCATATTTATTTTTTTACAATTCTGAATTTGTGTCTCCTCTGAATGGTATTCCTTCAATTATATTTAAAAAGTAAGAAACAATGTCTAGGTAAAAACCACTGAAATTTTAAGTTACTAGTGAATCTTCAATTCTGTAAGAAGAACAAGCATCCTCACTGAACCATAATATTGTAAAAAGAACATTCTTACAATACTTCTGGAAGAAAATATTTGTAAAGAGTTGCAAATTTAAAAGTTTTCAAAATAACAAAACCACATAAAATATGAATTTTCAAAATGTTTTCATTTGCTTCAAAAATAAAATTTTAAATCATGACTACTTTGCCAGTTACACAATCAACTTTATTCTTGAAAACTCATTGTGCTAAAATACTGATTTTGAAATTTAGAATAAATCAATAATTTCTATAGGTAAAAAGATTATAAATAAAATATTTTAAATCAAGTTATTCCTTATTCTTATCATATGGATTTCTAATATACTTTATGATGCAATTTCTTTGAATGTCATTCATATACTTATTATCAATCACATGTGACAAATATTATTTTATTAAGTAGTCAATAAATTCAATAGTGTGTAGTTACTTGTACTGTGATCTTCTGCAGCAGATTGGCACTTAAAAGAAAAATATCTTTTTCTTCATGTTTTTCTTTTTCCCAATTAACTATATGCAGAGAAAACTCTTTCAACTCTATAAAAACAAAGTGATAAATGGAGAATTAGGGCTGACATTAAGTTGAAAAAATTTAAGATTTTCACTATTAAACATTTAAAGTATTTCTTCAATATGTAAAATGTATTTAATTATTATTATGTTTCACATGTGACAAATGTTGGAAAAACAATTTAAAATCCTACGAATATCTCAGTAGGAAAAATACTCAAATAACAAATTTACCATCTTGAATTTCCAATGTAATAAATTCTTCTTCTGATATTAACAAAGGAAGCACAGTGGTAGCAGACTGTTGTAGCCACAAATAGAAGGCTGTTTTTATGTCTTCTTCACTTACATCTTTAGGCTGCCACAGAAAACCAGTAATTAATTAATATCTGACAATGTTAACACCTTTACTTTAAAATTTTATCTTCCTAAGAAAATGTAAACTTTACCAAACAAAACCAACATAAGACATTTACACCCTATAAACACAGGTTTGGGATGTGACATTAGTTAGTACAATGAGTACAGGACAGATCAAAGAAACATTTATGTAACTGGGAAAGTTTTAAATGGTCTTTTTCTCTGTGCTCAGCAATCCAAATATTAGAATTTGAGTCACATAGTAAGCACTGCATTCCAGTCTCATTCTCCCTTGCCTCCCTCTAGCATTAAGACAGGAAAGCAATCCTTTATTGCCGTCTTGGAGGCGTGTGTGTGTGTGTGTGTGTGTGTCTGTCTGTCTGTCTGTCTGTCTGTCTTCAGTGTGGCCAATGGCACAGTCAAGAGGGGTGCTCTTTATGAAAGTAATCAGGCAACCAGAGGTCTTTGCCTTGTGCCTTTCCTTTTGCCTCCTAGAATGCAGATGAGACACTTATTAGTACAACACACATTTGTATCTGAGAGAAGGAAAATCACACACTAGGGGTGGCAGAAGAGAAAGACTGGTGTAGCTCAGATCCCTGGTGACACTGTTTAACTGCCTATGCGCCCTTCACACTCCCTGTACAGGAAAGAAATCCCTGATATGTTTAAGCCATTGTTCTTTCTTCTTCTCTCCTTCTGTTTCCTTTGAAGCTGACCAGCATTTATACTCGACAGGTAGAGTGTTAATATACTGTTCAAAGGTATAACATCCTAAAAAAAAAAAACCCTGCTAATTAAAGCTTTTAAATTAAGTTTTTATAACCTATTTCAAATAACGTATGAGAATAACAAAACTCCATACAGAAAAGAGGATTAATACTTCCCCTTCCCCCAAACCCGTCTCTAGTCTCTCACTGCTCAAAAGGGTCTATTTCACCCAGAGGCAAGCTTAAACCTGCTCAGTTCAGAACATGACCACGACTCAAAGTAGGTTCACCAAGAAAAGGCAATTTCCTCATTCTTAAAATTTACAGAAATAGTTATTTCTTAGAATATTATTGGGTAATGTAATTAAACACTTAAAGTCATAAAATGAAGCTGAGAGCTTTTTAAAATCAAGAATTTGCGGAACAGAAAGCAATTCATAGACCCTACAGAATGAAACAGCTTTATATCCCAAGAGATTAACTGTAATCATAATCCAGAGACCTGTCAAAGTTCATAAAGTTTCCACTAAAATATGTACCTCATGATAGGAAATCATTCTTGTGGTAGTATTCTATCTTTGAGACAAAGTTCTAATGACCAGAATTAATTATTAATTACTTTCTTATATAAGGGACCTAGCACTTAAAATACATCAAGATCAACAGCTAGGACGTTAAAAACCCTATACACTGTTTAACCAATGCGGAAAATGCTCAGTTATATACTGCTGTGAAAATAGCGTTTATCCTATTTGTTTTCCACTTCCCAAATTAAATAATACAGATTACCTGGTGTTTCATCAACTAGGAAAGTTCTTTAAAATGGTTTACCTATAGCATAGCAACCATCATGATCCTAAGAGCCCAAAAGTTTTATCTGAATTATCAGAGAAAGGTTCAATTATGTTTGGAGTTTCTTAAACATGTAATTCAATAATAATTTTCCTGTTTTATAATTATTAGAGAACGGATACATATAAAATATTTTTAAATTAACTTAAATATTTCATTTCCTAACCATTTCACTTTCCAAAGAATTGACTGAACAGAAAAGTAAAAGATTCCAGCACTCTGAGAGGCAGAGGGAAAAGGATCCCACATTCAATCTCAACCTGGGCAACTCAGTGACTTAGTGAGACCCTGTCTCAAAACAAAACCCAGAACAGGTTAGGGATACAGCTCAGTGCAAGGGCCCTGGCTTCACTCCCCTATGCCATGGAGCGGGCGGTGCAGATATTAATAGGAAAGCAACACTGGCTAAAACACACCATTAATATTCACCCTCCACTGTGTTATTAAAACAAGCCTTCTTCCAAGAAGAAGGAAATGGTTGTCTTAGAAATACTTTTGGTATGAACACTAAGAAAAGTTTTCACTTGTCTAAGTAGATCAGTTTGTTCTTGATGACCTCCATTTTTCTAAGGCACTTGTCACCTGTTAATGTTTTACCAGCAACAATAAAAATTATCTCCCTTCTTTTGTAAAACAGCAACACACAATGCAGAATTTATTAGGGGACCAAATCACTTTTAGCGGGCTCTTTAAAAATTACTGAGTTTGTTTATCAGCACGTTATCACAGGATGATGGGGTTTAGCGTGGGAAGTTGGTACATGCATTTAATATATCAATCAATTTCAACCCCATTACCACTCTCGCCCATTCCCGCTCCCTCCTCACCTTCTCCCCTATTTCTAGGAGTCCACATCCTGCTTCCCCTTTACTATCTCTTACTCGGTGTATGCTACTGAACTCCCAGAAGTAGATCATTTAACCTCTTACATAAGACTTTCCCAAATACTAACTTAGCTGATTATGTACTTTGAAAACTGTGATTCTATGTCTTAGATTTCACTTCTTGCTTAATTCAAGTTTCAGACAGGAAAATTTCATTTTTTTGTGTAACTTTTTTTTAAAGCTTACTAAACTGAAGTTTATGGCTTAACAAAAAAAAATAAAGCAACATGGCAGAAAATTTTAAAAATTTCAGACCCTGTGAAAATAACAATCTTTTAAAAGATAAAATCATCCATATTTGTATTGATACAATGTCATCTGCATATTGTTTATTGAAGACTTCTTAAAAAATTAAACATGGAGTTGTTGTATGATCCAGCAGTTTCACTCCTATACCCTAAAAAACTAAAAACAGGAACTCAGGCAGATACTTAAACGTCATTATTTACTGCAGGATTATTCATGATGGCCAAAAAGGTGGAAACACCCTGAGTGACCATCAACAGATGAATGGATAAATAAAAGATATGTATAGACAGCAGAACATTATCCAGTCACAAAAAGGAGTGGAGTTTTGATACACGCACAAACAGGGATGAAACTTCACAAGGCTATGGAAGTGAATTAAGTCAAACAGTACAAACGTTATGATTCCACTCATACGAAGCATCTAAGTAAATAAATTCTTTAGCGATACAATACTGATTAGAGGGGTCAGTGGAGGAGGCATGGCGAGTCGCTGCTTAACGAGTGTAGTTTCTGTCTGCACTCATGGAAGTTTGGAAGTACAACATCATGAGTGTAATTAATGCCACCGAACTGTACACTTAAAAGTGGTTTACATGACATATTTATGTTATGCATTTTTAAAACAATAAAAGACTGCTTCGTCCTTACTGATAAAGAGTACAACACTTACTTAGCAACTAGAAATTTTACAATAGATGTTAAAGACTTTTGATAGAATATATATATATATTTGCACTCACTAAGTTCTCTCTAGGTTGTAATTTTAGAGATCTTGGAATTTTAGGGGTAATTTCCACTGGAGTTATTCTGACTACTGCATGCATTTCTATATTTAGTCTCTTTCTCAGGTCAGTTGGAATCTGAAATTAAAAACAAAAAACCAAGCATGTAATTATGTTCAAAGTTTCATTAAAACACATCTCACGCATAAATATTGGTATCAGCCTCTACAATAGAGACAAAATTATAGAAGCTATCGAAGTCACTCAGCTTTTAGTGTGTCTGCCCTGCTGTAACAAAATACCATAAACTCTGCAGCTTACAAACAACAGCAGTGTTTCTCACAGTTATGGAGACTGAGGAGTCTGAGATTGGGGCCCTGGCAGACTTGGTGGCCGTCAGAGGTCTCTTCAGAGTCCTTCCCATGAGGACAGCCTTTTCCCTGTTTTCACACGGTGGAAAGGGTAAATGAGCTCTTTCATGAAAGCGTCTCTTTCATAAGGACACTAATTCCATCCATGGAGGGCTCATCCTGACGACCTAACAACCTCCCAAAGTCTTACCTCCTGATACCGTTACCTCGAGGGTAGAGCTTCAACATGAGTTTCAGGGCACAAGAACATTCAGACTACAGCAAGAATATAACTTGATGGAAGTGTAGGTATTGTTACAACAAACATCTCAATTCCTCTCCCTGTATTTCTTTTTCTTTACATATCATTCAGAATTAGAACTCTAAATGGATGCATTTGACTCTGCCCATATATCTTCAACTGTGGCATAATCACACTTGATTAAATTTTACTTGCAATCTTTAGCTGCTTTCATCTATCAAAGTTGAGAATTCATGAAAAAGCTGGAGTGGTCAAAGCTAATCACAGACAATCTGCCAATCTGTACAACTGAATCCAAGCAGAAATTTAATCTAAAAGGCAAAGGATAAAATTTCTCATCTCTTGACGAATATATCCTAAATTTAGATTGTAGTAATATTTGCACAACTATTACAAAAAACGAACTGCACACTTTAAATTTTATCTCAACAAAGATGTTAAAAAACGTTCTCATTCCTCAAAGCTTGGGAAGCACTGAGAGACATAAAGAAGACTTTAATCTTGCCGGGTATGCGGTGCCCACCTGTAATCTCAGCATTTAGGAGGCTGAGACAGGAGGACTGCCGTGAGTTCAAGGCCAGCCTGGGCTACACGGTGGGCTCAAAGGTCAGCCTGAACCGCATAGCGAAATCCTGTTCCAAAAAACAAAACAAAACAAAATCCCAAAAGCAGAAAAAGATTTTAGTCTTGCTTTACTATTTATGTTAATTTCTAAAGAGCAAGTACAGACATTAATAGTAGACAAAGGCATAAAATTCTAAGGTGCATATCCTCACTTAAAGACTAATAAGTTCTGAGTATTACAGAATATATACACACATTCAAACATCACATAATATCCCAGAAATATGTACAACTTAAAAAAAGTAACTTTTAAAAAAATGAACGACTTTAACAATCAAGTATACTAAAACAAAACCAACGACAATAAAAGAACTATACACTCCACAGTGTAACAAATGTTCAAATCGACATTGTTCTGTTCACAAGCGATGACTCCAGTCTCTCCAGTCAAGCCTGCGGGAGCCCCTGATGGCAAGGACTGCGCTTCTCTCTGCCTGTCACCCTTCAAACTTTAAAGCAGAGCAGGAGGTGCAGGGTCCTGGCTGCTGTTAGTTCCCAGGTCCTCACCATCCGCACTTCTTCACCCGCCCTCACCATACGGTTTCAAGAAAAGACAGGAACATTCCTGTCTAGGGGGAGAAACTGCTAAATCAGAATCACCTCAGTGTGAGACGATTTGAATCTGAAGATGCTGTGGAATCGCATAAACTGATGGTTTAAAGCTAACGGAAGCTGACACTTTAGAAAGCAAAGGCGTACAGAGGGATTACATTTTTAAGTGACTTGCATAAAAGCTGTAGTTAAAATCATAATAAATGAAGACTACAAAGGTGACAACCTTCCCTTTCTGTTTTTCTTCCCTGCCCTAACTGGTTCCTCTCGTCATTGTGAAGTCTCAATTTATTTTATTTTAGGTACTGGGAACTGAACTCAGGACCTTGCGCTTGCCAGGGAGGTGCTTGTGCCGCTGAGCTATCCCCCCAGCCTGAAGTCTCAATTTAGAGTGGTTCAAACTTAGGTTCAAACAAAGAGGTACGGACTCATGCATGTCACACACATTTCCTCTCCCCGTTATATACTATACAAGTTAAAACAGCAGCTACCAGCAGGGGGAGCGGCTTGGGGATGCATTCCGATCCCTGTACCGTCACAGGAAACAAAGTTCTTTCCCTGTCCGAGGTATCTTTCCTCAACACACAGAAAGTGCTTCCTTTGTTCCTAAGACCTTGGGAGGGTACTAGAGATGCAGGGCTCTGCAGGGTACTCCGAACAGCATAATCCCTACAGCCCACCTGCCTGGAGGGGAATCTTAGTTCAACTCCTAACTACGCAAATAAAGGCAAGTAATTCTGGCTTTTCTGGGTCTATACATATAAAAGCTTATTTGCTTTGGTAAATATATGACCTTTATCAAAAGGAGGACTTTATAGTGCAAGCAGAAATGTCTCCACCTTTGCAACTTAAAACACTGTTTCTTATTATATTGCTTTTCAATTTATATGCAAAATATTACTCTAATTTAAAGTCAAGGGAAGGGTAAGCAGCATGTTTCCCCCTAAATTATAAAATTCATACTGACCCAAATTTTCCCAAGATGGAGGGCTTCCACATTTTTGGTGTATTTTAGGGTGTTCTTCAATTCCTGAAGTCCATTCCAGACTATCTTTAGTACACAAGCCTTACCAGTTTCTTGACTATGATCTGAGAGAACCTGTTTTTGATCTAGTGGTTCTGACACCTGCTTCTCTTTTTCTGGAGACAGGACATTCTGCTTTGTTTTAGTTTGCTGTTGTTTTGGAGAAAGTAGTTTAACTAGATTTCCATAGGTCACAGTACAGCTGGGCTCTGCATCAAAATATTCCTGGTCCCACGGAAACACATGAACAGCACAGTGTCTGTGAAACACGGAAGTCGCTGGTGTGTTATGTACACTGGGAGGCTGTGATCTGCACACTCTGAAAATATTGTCCACAGGGACAACCTCTGACTGCATGTTTTTGAAAGCATTGATTTCAGTTGAACCCCAGGATGTGTCTTGTTTCTTCTCAGATCCAAAGGAAAAAATGCTTCCTATCATAGTCCATAAGCTTGGTAGCGATGGTAAGTTAACTGAATCTGCTTTATTAGACTCAGCGGCCACTACAGTATTTGATGGCAGTTGCTTGGTTTGAAATTCTTTTGGTGTTCCTTTTTGGTCTCTTCCATAACTATGAAATTTTCCACACGCATCACCTGCCTCTGTAAATGTTTCTGCTTTGGCTTGGCGCGTCTTTGGCTGAATAAGGAGCCTCGTGTCAGCTTCCAGCCTTCCGTACATAACAGCTGGCATTAGGGCAACTGTGTGGAAGACAGAGCTTGTCAGTGAGGGCCACCTCTACCGGGACTCAGCGTGACACCACAGAGAACGACAGTCATCACTACAACAGCACCTACCAATCCGGATAAATATGTAAGTCTGCTGATCCACCCAAACAGGAAAAACGGCTTTTGGAAAAACTATTCGAATTTGATCTAGAAGATGCTGTTCAAGAGAAGCAGCATGCAGCTCCTAGAACCAACGGAGAACAAGATCAATTCACTTTACATTGTCCTTTCTATGTCTGGAGATCACAATTCGTTTTTTATTTTAATGAATTATGTTCAAGCTATACAACATGATATTGTGGGATATACAGAGATTATAAAAAGGCAAATTAACATATCCACCATCTCCCCATTACCCAATTTTTAAACAATTTTGGTCGTGAGAACAGTTAAAAACTTATTTAGCATGAACCCCAGATACAGTACAATTTTTAAATGTCTAATCCTCACATTATACATTAGATCTCTACCCATCCCTATAATTAAAACCAACTCAGAAGATCGCATGCAGCTCAGAGCAATCCAAAGACAATGGTATTTTGAAACAACTTAACCCTAAACGGAGACAGTTGTACTTTTCTTTACCAGTATTTCCCAGTCATCTGCTGTGACAGGTTCCACCTCAACTTCGTGACAAGATACCACATGGGAACACGGCTTGAGAAATGCCTGGAAAAAATTAAAAATTTAAAGCTACTTGCAGAAGATTATTCTGTATCCCTAGAAAATACAAATCTCTCTCTTTAGGTAATGTGTGCATGTGTTTGTGGTCTTTCATTCAACAAATATGAAGTGCTTATTCTCAGCCAGGCCTTGACGTGTTCAGTGTTTTAAAAAGAAAAACTGTTGTACAACTACTTACAGAGTACAGAAAACACACTTCCTAACATGTCTGTTTCAAAAAGTAAAGACAATCATTTTAAAAAGAAATATAAGCTTTAACAGGTAAGAAAAATGAGCACCATCAAATCATCTGAGTTTACGCTCTATTTCTAGAAGTTTCACAACTGTTAGCTTTGTAGCTAACTTTAACTCATGCTGCTGCTTTTCAGGAAAGTAAAAAACACGCTGAAATGACCAGGAACCACTACTTATAGCATATCTTTCACACAGCTAAAAGTAAATGACACAAACACTCCCTCGC
Source organism: Dinomys branickii (assembly GCA_004027595.1). NCBI lineage: Eukaryota > Metazoa > Chordata > Mammalia > Rodentia > Dinomyidae > Dinomys > Dinomys branickii. Next base: position 64,961 of record PVLD010004814.1, read on the forward strand.
TGTTCTACAGATACATGAAATGCCTGGTGTATCTCAACAGCTGGAGCCCACCGTCTTACTCTCTCTTCCCTTGAACAGACATTTCTGAAGATTAGGGGGATAAAGCCCACAGCCCCTGGGTGTGAGCCACTCTGGGCAAGCGGCCCTGCCTCTCTCCTTCTGTGGTTTGTTCTCAGCACCTCCCTTATCCTCTACTTCAAAAGAATGATTTGAAGAAGCACAAAGCAGCTCCTGCCCACCAAAAAGTGAAGGACAGCAGCAGGCTTGCTTTCTACTCCTATGAAAGGACCTCAGTGAGCCCAGGAAGAGTCACTTAAAAGCAAGTAGGAAGTAAAAACAAGTAGGATGGTTTAGTACCCTAATGAAGATATCAAAATCAATCGGAAGCTGACAGTGCATAGAGGGAGGTGCCACATGCTCACAGCAAGCTAAACTAACTTGCTGTGCAGTTCTGGGCAAAGGTACTTCACCTTATCAGGTTTATAGACCATGGCACCAGAGTTATTGGTTGCTAAGGTCCTTCTGGCATTAAAATATTAAGATTCTAGCAAAAATCTAGGGTAAACAAGACAAGTAAGAGGCTTCCAGATTTCTCAGGAATGGCCGATTCTCATCACCAAAGCACACATGAAGTCTGTGCCCGGCACAAGCTGAAAAGATGCGCACTCGGAGGTCCGGCTGTGAGAAACTGGTGATGGAGAGCACCGTATCTTCCTCCATCAACACTGTAAAAGCGTCAGCCCCCTCACCTGGTAATTCCATTTTTAAGTATTTCATTTTATGTCTGCAGGTTGAATTCTCCTAATTCAAAAATCTGAAGCTAAAATGCTTGAAATCTGAAACTTTCTGAGTACAAGTTTAAGTTTTAGAGCATTTCAGATTTTGGATTAAGGACATGCAACCAGTAAAGCCAACTCAAATATTCTCAAATCTAAAACTCTCCAAAGTCTGAACTACTTCTGGCTCTAAGCACTTTGAGTGAGGATAACAAACCTGAACATAGAGGACTTTGGGGCAGCACAAAGTGGCCCTTGCTCAGTGAGAATCTGAGGGCTCCTGGCTAGGCCAACCGTTTCTGTTCCTATTACTGATTCTTTGGGAGACGCTGTTTTAATGGCACCGTTACAATAGAGGATCAATATTTACAGGGAGATATTCAATCCATATTGTTTGTAAATAGTCACCCCTGTGTCTGTGGGTTCCACATCTGTAGATCCAATCAACTGTGGATAAAATATACCTGGGAAAATAACTGCGTCTGTCCTGAATATGCACGGACTTTTCTTTGGTTGTCATTATTCCCTGAACAGTATAACTATTTACATACATGCAAATACTATACCATTTTATATAAGCGACACGAGCAACTACAGACTGGATTCTATGGGGATCTTGGAACCAAGCTCCCACAGCTACCGAGGGAAGACTGGAAGGTTTCCATTAAGAAAGACCACAGCACATTAAAAAAATGGGTAAGAAAAAAATGGAATTAAGTTCAGTAATAGTAAGTCAAACCCAGTAATAAAGGAAAAAATGATTTCCTAAAAACAAAATTAGAGAAACTGGAAGGTGAGTAAAATATTTATTTACTTATTTATTTATTTATTTTTGGCGGTACTGGGGATTGAACTCAGGACCTTGCGCTTGCTAGGCAGGCGCTTATTCCACTGAGCTATATCCCCAGCCCCCAAGGAAGGTGAGTAAAATAAACAGAATACAAAGCTCTGACTTAGCAACAAAGTTAGGCAATTGGAATATCCAAGACTGGTTAAAATAATATGCCTATTGGGTGTCATCTCAATTCCTTAAAAAACCTGAACTTTCATTTCTGTTGCCACACTATGTGATGTCAGAGGAATGTCACTGTCATTATATTTTGCGCTTACCTGTCCCCCGTTTGAAAGTCCAAGTTTCTGACCAACTTGTCTGTTAATTTCGGCCACATTTTCACCTTGGTCATTAAAATGTTTGCCTTCCACCCAGCTCAAGAACACAGGCTGGAGACCCCAGGTGACTTCTATAGCTTGATTCTATTTATAGAAGGAATGGGAGGGGAAAAGATTGTTAAGGTTTTTAGATGTTTTTCATGGATTCATATAAACTATCATTGCAATCCACACATAGAAAAATAGTCCTGTAGATAGTTGGGGATATTTGCATTAGTCTTGGGGGTTTTTTTGGTACTAGGACCTGAACTCAGGACCTTGTGCTTGCCAGGCAGGTGCCTGTGTCACTGAGCTACATTCCCCCACTCTTAACTTTTTTTTTTTTTTTGGTACCAGGAATTGAACACAGGACCTTACACTTGCCAGACAGGCGGCACTTAAGCCACTGAGCTATACATACCCTGGCCCCAAGTTTTACTGGTTGAGGATTCTTAATCCAAAAATCCAAAATCTGAAATGCTCCAAAATTTAAAACTTGTGCTCAGAACGTTTCAGCTACCACCATTTGTATAGCATAAGCATTTCATTTTTTGGGGGCAGTACTGGGGATCGAACTCAGGACCTTGTTCTTGCCAGGCAGGTGTTTATTCCACTGAGCTATATCTCCAGCCCCCACCCCCTTTCTTAGCAAAATGGCCACAGGCAGCCGTTGAGCCATGTGTAACTGAATATGGTAAATTAATGATTCAACAGGGAAAAAGAAAATACCTGTAGTATTTTGTGTAACAGTGTGAAAACTTAGGACTGTCTTAAATGTATATCTATAGAGAAATTGTTAAATTATCTAAAATTTACTACTTTAATAAACCATGACTCAGTAAGTATTGGAGTCCCTGTTTCCCTGCAGGTTTGCTTTCTGAAATTTGAGTTATGCATAGTCAAGTGTGGTCTAAAAACAAACAGAAAGATCTAGACATACACAATTTGCAAGTTTTAGGTTGTGCTGTTCTCTGAGTAGCATGAGGAAATCTCACTGTCCTGTCTGCTATCCTGGGCAGTGACTCAGCCCTTTGTCCAGCGTATCTGTGCTGTACCTGTGACCCGTCCATTAGTCACACTCCACTTGTCCCAGGTGTCAGACCCACTATCACAACAGCAGTGTTTATATTTAAGTAACTCTTCTTTTACTTAATAATGCCCCACAGCACAAAACTAGTCACGCTGGCAATTTGGATCTGCGAAAGACAAGCTGTGAAGCGCTTCCTTTACGTGAAAAGGGGAAATTCTCAACTTACTAAGGAAAGAAAAAAAATCATACGCTGAAATTGCTCAGACAAACAGTAAAAATGTATTTTTTGTCTGTGAAACTGTGAAGGAAAAAGAATTAGTTTTGCTGTCATATCTTAAACTGTAGAAGCTAAAATCCACCAAATCTGTGTATGCATGTACAGGAAAAGACATAGCACATAAAGAGTTCTGTACTGTCCTTGGTTTCAGGCATCCAGGGAGGTTGTGGAATGTAGCATTTACACTTAAGGGTACTACTGTAAAACTATATGATGCTTTAACACGAAACAAGTTTTAGAATTATAACTCAGCAATCAGATAAAATAGCAATCTCTGATACTGACTGACTGATCAGAAGAGTAATAAATGCATACTGTAAAAATACAAAAAAACACAAATCGCCAAAACATGAAGGTAGGTCACCATCCCCAGAGGTAAATACTATTAATAGCTTCTTGTGCATCTCTCCAGAAATGTTATATTATTCAGCTTCTTAAATAACTTTAAAAGCCACAGAACTATGGAAATCTCTTTATAAGTTTAAAAAGCAATATATAAAATTTATTTTCATCAAAACAGCAATTATATAAAATATGTAAGTTTATGTCCAGTGACTGAAATTTTTTTAAGATTAAAAAATTACTCATTGTGAAAACTTGGAAAATATATGAAGTTGGAAGGAAAAAAGGAATTTTTAATGTTCTCTCCACAAAAAGACAACCACATGAACAACAGTTTATTTCTTCCTAATCCTTTTGTTTTATATTGGGAATTGAACTGAGGACCTTGTGCTTTCTATTCTTTTTCTTTATGCATGTTAATTTTTGCATAGTTGTACATTAAAAAAAAACTTAACATCCTTTTCTTCTACTTAATACTGCATCATAAACGTTTTTAATAAAAAATAAAGACTTGGTTAACATCCATCAAGACTATGATCTCAGAAAGTTTCAGGATTATTAAATCCACCTGTCAAATTATATTCATTAAATTTAAAACATCAGGTCATCAAATCCATTTATTTACACCAAATTTTACTACCCTATGATTCTCTAAACTGGACCAAGTTTGAAGGACTCTGGAGTACTTCTGAGGCAAAATTATGTACTTGAAATTATTCATATTGTAAAAATTTTGTGATAAAATCACGTGTCATTTAGCTGTGTACTTTTTCTCAGTTTTCACAAAACAGTCCAACTGTTGTGGCCAACAAAGAAATCTTTGATCTGAGTGCAATCAGACAAACTAAAAAGAGCACTGCATTTATAGTTGAACGCCTAAACTACTATCTCAGTTGTAACTGTGTAAGCTAACTTATGAGAGTGAATGTAATCAAGCCCTTGGGTGCTTCCTAGAACGTTTCACCAGTCAATAATATAAAATCCAGACCAATTCTATTTCATATGAGGAAAAACCCCAGAATATTAATGAGGAAAAATGAAATATAACCCGAAATATCAAAAAAGAGATATTTATCAATTCACTAGGTACAAGAATAATCAATTTTATTAAACAATAATATTTCAATTATTGACTAAATTGTAGTAACTAGTCCCATAAAGTCATAATCTATACTCGGTTAGATTTGGCTGACTTTGTAGAAGTCTGCAAATTTGACTTCATGTCAACATTTTTTCAACTTGAACCATGGAGCCCCTCGCCCTTCAGGTAGAGAGACCAAAGAGGCAGTCCCTTTCCCAGGCATCTGCGTAGTAAATGCATGGAACTACTTCCTTTGGTCCAAACCACGGCTTGGATGCTGAAATTCTGTAGCAGCCCCCAAGGCCTGTGGCAATCTCATCTGTACATGGCCATTTCTGGATGACTTAGGTTTCTTTGCTTGTAATCCGCATGGCTATGAATCCCCTTCTGCTACATGACAGCAGGTCCTGAGCTCAAAGTACAGACAAGGTAACAGTTTGGCAATGTTTTTTCTTGTCACAACTAGGGCAGAGAGGTGCTACTGCCCTCTAGTGGACAGGAGCCAAGGAAGCTGCTAAACGTCTTACTTGTACAGGACAACCCCCCGCAAAAAAAAACTATCCAAACCCCAAATAACAAGGAGGCCAAGAGTCAAAAACCCTAAACGGAACCTGTACTGAGTCCTCAGTCCTCAGTCCTGCTTGAGCAGACAGAACACAGGGCAGAGCACATCAGATGTTACATAAAAAGAACGGTCGCCCAGCATGGTGGAGCATGTCTGTAATCCCAGCACTCTGGAGGCTGAAGCAGGAGGATCGTTGCCGAGTTCGAGACCAGCCTGGGCTACAAAGAGAGTTCAAGGCTGGCCTGAACTGCACCTAGACCTTATTAAAAAAAAAAAAAAAAGACCAAAAATCCCAAACAAACAAACAAAATAACTGTAACAGAGTTTTGAAAAAGAGACGTAAGTATGGCAGGAGGGAAAATGTTTTGGGGAAGAATGGCACAAGCAAAAGAACTGAAGTGGGAATGAGCTAAGTTGAAGAAGAACCTAGGTCCCACAGGCTGGGTGGCAACGCGGGTGCTAGTCGACAAGAGGCAGATGAACTGCATGGGGCCCTCCATCAGCTCCGAAGGCACCGAGTCAAGTTCTGCCAGAAACTTGGTGATGGGGACTGGTTCGCAGTCGTAAGAAAAGCTTATCAGAATCAAAAGACTGCTTCATGGTAAGAAAAACAAATAATAACAAGAAGGAAAGGATTCTGTTGAATCTGGTATGTTTTGAAAGATGGACCAAAAACCGTAAAAATAAATTATTTGCTCAAGAGGAAAGTTAGGCTGATGTCTGGTGGTTTATTGAAAGGAACAGTTAATGCTTTTTTTTTTATATTTTGACCAATTTTGCATGCTTGTATCTGCTAATCCGAGCAGCTGATGTGAAGACAATATGCAATATAACAACTGGTGAATTCCTACCATCTTGTCTAGTGAAACTGTATTGTCTCTAATGTATTTTTAAATTATTATCTTCTCTATAAAGGTTTGAGCAATCTTCCATTTTTACATCTAGTAATCTCAGTAAGTACCTGGAACCCAACAATATGTAATACAACAATCACTGTTAATTCCTATCATTTGGTTTGAAACCCGTATCACTTTTAATGTTCTTGCTTTGTTTTGTTTGTACTTTTGCTATTGTTTTGTTTATTATTCTGTTTAAAAAAAAAACAAAAAACGAGGGAACGTCGGAATTTTTGACATTACCCTGGCCCTGAATCAAGACCAGCAGTTTTCTGTAGCTGTTGGTTTCAAGCAGGAGCCTAAAGTGGTATCTTTCTAAGGTCTGTTGGCCACTTCAGAACTTTAGAAATGTAATGGTCAATTCACTAGAAAGGAATTTTTGACAGTACTGTAAACTCTTAAATTTAAATCTGCTGCTCGGATTGGGCAGTGGTGGGCACCATGTATTCAAGATTTGCGAAGATTTCAAAATATTCTACGCTTTCGCCACAGGAGCACATCCCAACTCCTAAGAACACGTGCACCTACTTTTAACTATGAATACGTGTATGCTGGATCCACACCAGCGGTTACAACTGCGCAAACAGCGCCGGCTCCCAGTCCAGCAGGGTGCCCCACGCGGGTCCCCGCGGCCCCGGTTGCGGAGCGCGTACTCCGCCGGACACCGCGGGCCGGGGGACAGCAGCGCGGGCACGGCGGTCACTTATCATCCCCTTCCCGCTGGACAAGGCGCGCGGACACCAGCACCCTCCCGGGCTCCACAACTCACACCAGCCGAGCGGGGCCGAAGCAGCAGCCGTGAGGACTTGCAAATCGCTAGCAAGAACAACATTTTTAAAATAACAAAAATACCCGTGTTCTCGAGAGCTTTCCCAACCCGGCCTGAGAACTATTCCAGAACGCAGGGAGGACTGCCGTACTCGGATGCCTCCAAGCCTAGCGGGACCGAGCGACACGTCCGGACGTCAGGTCCGCGGCTGCACCCAGGCGCGCGGCGGGGGACCTCGGCGGTCTCCTCGGCCACGTCCGACCCGAGCTGCCGTCGGGAGCCGGGCCCGCGCGTTACCTGCAGCAGGTGCAGCTGGGCCACGAGGCGCCGCGGCAGATGGAGGAAGCAGTCGCGAACGTTGGTTAAAGCCACGGTCACTGCCACCCCGTCGGCCGCTGACCCCGCCAGGCGGTCGTTGCCCCACATCTCCCCAAGCACCCGCTCCGGCAATGCCGTCTGTGGAGAGGCGTGCGACTCCTAACCCCACAGGCTGAGCGCGTCGGAGCCCGAGAGGATCGATCGGTCCCGCCCCTGCGGCCCCGCCCTCTCCTCCGCGGCGCGTCTCTCCTCACGCCTGTAAGAGGGAGGGGCAAACAAACCTCTGCCACTCACTGGTTCTCTCCTCCAAGCCGCCAGAGGGCAGCACCATGTTCCCCGAATTCTCGCTCTCAGGAAACGATGGCCGACACTGTCGATTCTCTAGCCAATCCTGGAACGTCTTGGCCATCCCGCTCTCTTATTGGGTACACCGCCGTGTTGCAAGGCGGATGTTGTTCTTCCCGTGAGCTCCAAAGCGGGCAACATGGCGTCGAGCGGCGAGCAGCTTGGAAGTTTGTTCGACCACCACGTCCAGAGAGCTGTTTGCGACACAAGGGCGAAATATCGAGAGGGCCGACGGCCTCGCGCAGTCAGGGTAAAGTGATTAGTTTCATTCGCTATCTTCGGTAGTTTTGTGTGAGCCCTAGCTCGACGTGGCCCGCCTAGATAAAGGCCTAGAGAGACTGCTGTGAGATCCATCTCTTGGAGATAGCATGCGGAACCCTGGTGTACACACCAGAGCGTGTTATTACCCATTTGGTTAACTATTAGAAGATCACTGTATAAGAACAGGTTTTTGTTTTAATCTCTGTATCCTCTGTATTTATAGCAGTGCTTGTCACATGAGTGCTCAGTGAATACTTGAGTGACCTCTCATTGATGTCTACCGAGCCAACTACTAGAAAAAATAACTGAGAGGAGTCGGTTGTATGTTTTAGTTACATAACCTCACACTTGTAGTACGGCATTCTTTATGGAGAGACTGTTGCATTTCAGAACATTTTGTGTGGTTTTTACAGGTCAGGTTGAACAATACTTTGTTTAAAACAAAAAATAAGGGCAAATTTGCCCCGGGCTTATTTGCGAAATACATTTAATGAGTCTGTTTCTTTTAGGTCTATACAATCAATTTGGAATCCCGGTATTTACTGATACAAGGAGTTCCTGCGGTGGGAGCAATGAAGGAATTAGTGGGGCGATTTGCTCTATATGGTGCGATTGAAGAATATAATGCTCTAGATGAATACCCAGCGGAAGACTTCACAGAAGTTTATCTTATTAAGTTTATGTATTTACACAGTGCAAGGTAATGTGCAAGTTAAGCAATATCTCACTTCCTCCATTTCCGTTGCTATCAATTTGGCCTCAGGTTTCTCTGATTCGTACTGAATTACCAAAAACAATGCGTCCCAGTATGACTCTAATTTTCCTGCAGTCTTCAAGGCTAACCTTGTCGAAACACTGTTTCCATTCCCCTGTTCCCATGCTTAGCAGTTGCTATCCTGTAAGTATGGAAGATTAAAAATTGAATGTGGAGTGTGTTTTCTAGTGCTGCTTACTAGCTTCGTGACTAGCAAGTAATTTAACCCCGCAAAGCCTATGTTTTCCTTTTCTTAAAATCCAGATGGTAAAAAACCTATTTCTTGAGATACGAGGATGAAGTGAGATCATTTGTGTGAAGGGTTTAGAATAATGCCTTCTTGTTTAGAATGCATTAAACATTTACTGTTGTACTTCTTATTCTGTGAATTAACTCGGTCGTTTCTGGATGTCTATATAACATAAACCTGCTCCATTAAGCTGGAGTATGCAATACCTTATCTACTTTTGTGTTGACCCCTTTTCTTGTCACCAGTCTGATCTGAGACCCATCCTTCCCTGGCTACTATCCATTCATATTTCTCTGGATTATCGGTAGCTCTTATATGCTGCCACAGGAACACTTGTTTTTATGGAGTCATGTGTCATCAGGCAGCTCTTCTGTCTATTTCCTAACTCAATGTGCCAGCTCCTCATGATTAGGAAAGCATGTAGCGCGTGTGTCCAGCCAGCAGCCCACAGGTCAGACAAAACTGGTTTGCCTGGATTGCATTGAGTAAGGAGGAATTGAGTTGAGCCTCATATGAAATACATGGGGGCCTTGGTTCACAAATGTTTTTGTTTGCAAATAAGTGTTCGGCAAAATTTTGTTTTTGTTATCGATCTCTGCACTGAGTGACAAACACAGTTGTAGCCATCTTCCCCACGTGAACGTGAACATGGCCATCTTTTCCAGAACTGTGGGACGAATTAAGTTCATGAACCAAAGTACCACTATACATAATACGGTTAATATATAGAAGTAACAAAACTTCCTTTTTTATGTGCTTGTTATTATAAGACAGGCATATCCAAATCTGTATTAATAGATCATGTTTATCATGTGTTTCTGTTTAGGATAGCCAAGAGAAAAATGGATGAACAGAGTTTCTTTGGTGGATTGCTTCATGTTTGCTATGCTCCAGAATTTGAGACAGTTGAAGAAACTAGAAAAAAATTAGAAGAGCGAAAGGCTTATATAGCAAGAACTACTAAAAATAAAGGTATAGAAATCCTGTTACTAAACACTTCTTATGTGTCAGGCATTCTGCTTTATACGCCATTGGGAATGCCCAGTTTAGATGGAGGACAGGCAAGTGAATGACCACAGTATTCAGTAACTTAAGTCACAGCACTCTCTGTAGCACTGTACATAATTTGGGTTGGAGAAAGAGAGCTGTTGATTATCTCAAGTTTCCACATCCCACTCTGGTGGTAGGCAAGAGACTTGTGCAGACCCTAAAAGTGTGCCCAGCATACTGTTTGCTTTAATAACAAAGACTAAACATGTTACATTCACATAGTAGAATATTGTGAAGCTGTGAAAAGACAAGCGTTCTCTATAGTGACATGGGAAGACTAAGATCTACGTGTAAGTGGACCAAAGGTGTGAAGAAGAGCGTTGTAGGTTGCTTTCGGTGTGGACAGAGAAGGAGGGGCAGGTGGGCTGAAGAAGAGGCGTGCAGGATACATAAATAAGAAAGAATATTAAATACATGAAAAGTAGAAAACCAGATAGATAGGTGTGGAGTGAGAATAAGATGAATTTTGAGCTGATACACCTTTTTTATCCTCTCAAAAGACCTTTAAACCGCATCAATACATTCATTGCTCAAGAAATAAAATCTTTGAGCCAGGTGTGGTGGCACATGGCCCTAATCCCAGCAGTGGAGAGCCTGAGGCAGGAGAATACGGGCTCAAGGCCAGCCTGGGCTGTATAGTGAGTGCAAGGTCAGCCTATACACATTGCAAGATTACCTCTCCCCCCCGCAGAAAGAAAGAAGATTGTTGGAGTAGAATATGGTAACAGTTTTTAAGTTTGTTTTTTAGATTACATGATTCTGAGTGATAAGTAAGTGAACTATTTCTGTTTTCTTTTCCCACAACTTTTAAATTGTAATAAAAGACAATTATATGATAAGGAAGAAACCAGTTCCAGAGTATAAAGACACAGGTTTTACACAGGCCTTCAGGTCAGAGATGTCTGGATTTTGTGCAGCCACTTTGAACACACCAACTGGGAACCACGACCCTCGTTTTCCTTATTCTCGTGAACTGCCTTTATGTTATTTTGCCTCAAAATGTGTATGTTCACCTGGAGAGCATGTGGACAGAGCGTCCAATTCCTATAAAGATGGTAGAGACTATAACGAAACAATGAAGCATTGCACCCACAGTGACTCTTCCCCTAAAATACAGATAAACACTTCTAAACATTCAGCACCCCGTTCTGGAGCACAAAAAGCCATTACTCCTTCAGGGGCAATTGACAGATTTATGCCTCGGACAACACAGCTGCAGGAGCGGAAAAGAAGAAGAGAAGATGATCATAAACTTGGAACTTTTGAAACAAGCACAAGCAGTAATGAGGTTCTGATTGGGCCTAAGTTACCAGACATACCTAAAGTGGATCTGCAAGATGATTCCTTGAATACAACAGCAAACTTAATTCGGAATAAACTTAAAGAGGTAAGGTCATTTGTTATAAAATGTTAAGAGATGATTTCACTATAGGACTAATAACTTAATAACTAAATGGCAAATTATTTGTGGGAATGACAGAACTGTATTTTTTAAGTTTTTACTCTTTGATGTGGTTTTTCTAGAATCTCTGTTAAATTAATTGAACTTCACTGGCATATTTATTTGTTTTGATGGTAATTTTTGCTTTAAACAATGAATATATTTTTATAGCACTCTATGTATAAATATACTAACATAGTGGTTTCAGTTGCTTGAATCAATCTGCCAGAGTGAGATCCAGGCCCCCTTTTTAAACAGCTCCCCAGGTAGTTATAATATAAACCAAACCTAAGAAGGAAAATTAATATAAATTCTCTTGGGCTGGGGAATAGCTCAGCATCTGGCAAGCACGAGGTCATGAGTTTGATTCCCAGTACAAAAAAAAAAACTCTTAAATTCAAAGTCAGATTTAAAATGGTTATTTTGCTCCTATGATAAAAATATCTGTAGAAGAAGGCGAGATTTCTAAAGATAGGGTCATTGCATTTCTTTAAGGGTCCACATTTTAAGTGTAAAGTTTTGGGTTTTTTTCTTTGTCATTTTGAGACAAGGTCTGGCTTTGCAGTTCAGGCTGGCCTTGAGCTCCCTTTGTAGCCCTGGTCTCAAACTTGCAACGAACCTCCTGCCTCAGCCTCTCAAGTGCTGGGATTACAGGTGTGCACCACCACACCTGGCCCAACTGTAAAGTTTTTTAAAAAACTAGAACTGTATTATGCTACTAAGTCTTTTTTTTTAACATTATTTACATAATAATTCTATCTCAAGCATAAAAAAAGTAAACATTTCTTTTTTTGGTACTGGGAATCGAAATCACAACCTTATGCTTGCCAGACAAGTGCTGGCCCAAAAAAAGTTAACATTTGAGCTGGGCTTTCTTTTCTTTTCCTTTTTTTGGAGATGGTCTCTCTGTGTGATTCAGGTAGCCCAGGCTGGCCTCACACTCTCAGCAAACCTTCCTCAGCCTCCTCATGCATTAGCTTTGGGGAGTAGGTTGTAGAAATGATAAACTGAGGGTCATGCCCGTTCTCCTATATTTAATGCCAAGGTTCAGAAAGCTTTTCACATTGTTATACATAAATTTTATAGTGTGATTCAGGGATGCTCAAAGTCTGATTTTCAGTTTTTTTTTTAAATCTGATAATGATTACGTAGTAATACTACTAAAAATAATTGTAAAAACCTAGAGACACAGTTTGTAATGTTTAAGCCTTCTTACATTTTTAGCTTATTCCAGCACCTTCCTCCCTTAGATGTAGCTGAACCGAGACACTTGTAAATGTATAGCTATCTCAGCTAGAGCTGACTACGTTTTCAAAGTGTAAAGTCCAAATCTTAGACACAGAAATAATAGAAAAACAGAAAAGAGAAATATTTAGTATAATTTACCAGTTTCTAAGGCTTTTCCGTATCAAATGAAGAATCATTTTGTGCCATTTTTCTAAATTTTCATCCCTGTCCCAAGCATTTCATTTCCTATCTTTCATATCATTTGTGTTTCAAAAATGCAAAACTGGGACATCTACTTGCATTAAAAAAGAAAAAACCTTTAAATCTGTTTAAAAATGCTAAAGGAGAGCGTATGTTATTTTTCTTCCTATAAAAACTTTTTTTTCAGTTCTTAATATCAAACCTAGGGACTTGGATGAGCTAGGGAAATGCTGTATACCTCCTGCCCTCCATCCAATTTTATTTTCTTGGTAAAAGGCTTTTGAAAATTTTACACTCATCAATATTCAGACAGGAAACTGCTTTGTGCCTAGGATGTGGGCTGTACCCAGTCTGTGGGCCACTCCTCTCCAAAGAGATGGTAGGGACTGGGCCATTAGGTGTTTGTCCTACCTCTTCTAACCTATTTACTCTTACACTATGAAAACTAAGTTGTGTTTTTTTTTTCTTTTTAAACTAGGTAATTTCATCAGTGCCAAAGCCCCCAGAGGACAAATTGGAACCTGTGTGTACAAGTCATCCATTAAAACAAAGAAGAAGAATATAGATTTCCAGGAGCAAGAGCAAGGTAGTATTCTCTCTCTGTCTCTGTCTCTGTCTCTGTCTCTGTCTCTGTCTCTCTCTCTCTTTCTCTCTCTCTCTCTCTCTCTGTCTGTGTCTCTGTCTGTCTCTTTTGAGATAGGATCTCATGTTGTAGTTCAGGCTGGCCTTGAACTCATGATGTAGCCCAGGCTGGCCTTGAACTCACAGCAATCCTCCTGCCTTAGTCCTGAGTGCTGGGATTATAGGCATGCGCCACCATGCCTGGCTAGTATTTTCTAAAGAGGATATTTCTTATTAGTGTGTCGTTTTTGTAAAGAGATTTTACTGGTAGTGTTTTTTAATGCATTTTATAATTTTATTCAAACTTCATCTAATTTCATGTAATTTATGAACTATGCTTAACTTTGTTCGTGTTTTATAACATTACCTTCCACATTATGACTACATGTAAATTGAAGCACATACAGGAATTTTACCACACAAATAGAGGCAGCCAGTATCTGTTTCTTATTTTAATAGAAATATTGAGCAGTTCAGATTCAAAAATTACAATTTTCTGAAAGCCAGGGCTTCAAAATGAAGACAATTCTGCAAAATAAAAAAAAATTACACTATTACAAAAAAGTTGAAATTAGAAGCTTACATGATTTAAAAAAATTTTTTTAAGGAGACTTTACTTGATTGTAGCAATGAAAAAAACCGTTTTGGAAATTCTAGACTTTAACCCCTACACTTGAAGCATATCTACATTTTCTTGTCAGTGAACACATAATTTGAAATCTGATTTTATCCAGATGGTTTCCATATTCTCTACTGATAAAAATAACTTGAGAAGGCCCATACTGCCCAATGTCTGTGTTTAATTTTTCCCGTCCTCAAGAGCTTCTTGCCAAAGGGATTGATTTAAACGTATCAGTGAATCAGGTTTATTTCAGCTGTTCACGCCACGCTGATCAGATTTGCTAGAACGGTCTGAGTGGTGGTGCGCGTTTGTTTTTCCCAACTCTGCGCTCAGGTCTTTACCTGTGATTTCCATGGTGTTTTCCTCACAAGGAAGTAGAGCCTGACCCCTTGCTTGCAGATCCTTCTAGTACCTGCACCACCAGACATTAGGATGCTGCAAATCTCCACCTCAGGGTCTTGTTTTATGTAGATTCCGGTATGGTAGGGAGGAGGAATCCGGGGAGTTGTTTAGTAGGGGTATAGACTCTCAGTTTTGCAGATTAAAAAGAACTGTGGAGATTGGTTGCATGACCCTGTTGGGTTGATACTATTTAACTGTACATTTTAAAAAGGTTAAGATGGTAAATTTCCCATTAGACTTTATGACAATCTAAAGTCTCTCACAGATTGAATGGCAGTAGCCATTAGATGGGTTCCCTGTCCCTGAGTGGGGTTCTCATCCATTCTCCGAGGAGCCCATTTGCTTCCCCATATCTACCAACAGGCACATACACCATCTGAAGGTGGTAAGAAAGAAAGAAACTTTGGTTGTGTCAGGCAACAACAACAAAAGTAGACTGTGTTCACTTAGTTTTGTTTGGGGGCTGAGATTCTGAGTTTTTCACAAGTTCCTAGGACATGCTGCTGCTGCCAGTCACAGGGCACGTTTTGAGGAGCCAAGGAGGCTCTAGGTAACTGTAGCAGCTGGAGAACCACTGGCTCGAGCACAGCGGCACACACCTGTAATCCCAGTGCTATGCAAGGCTGAGGCAGGAGGATCACAAGTTCCAGCCCAGGCGGGGCAGCTTAGTGACTTAGTGAGGCCCTCTCTCAAAATAAGAACTGTTGGCCTTTCCATCCTGAGCAGTTGCTCCAGTCCATTTGTGCTGTGCTGTTTTCACCCATCAGTGTCTTACAATTGGAAACCTGCCTCACACATTGCTTTACCACACATTTCCAGGCAAAACTTGGATATGGAGTCTAGGAAATAAACTACAATGGGATAAATTAGATGAAGCACTGAGATAGGTAAGGATCACTTACCCACATGCATGTTAATTTGCACACTTACAATAAAGTTTATATGGCATGTGTTTGAAAAGTACAGCTGATCAAAGGAAGACCAGGGAAGGAAGTTTTATGGGCCAAGTCAATTACTAGACTTGGCTGATCCTCTCAGCTCAGAAAATTGGTCAGATTCATACATGAGAAGCCTTCATAAGCACCTGTGGGCTTTCGTAGAACTGTACCTTTGCTTCTGGTAAACATGGCCCAAACACTTCCAAAAGAAGTTTGTCTTGTCTTACTGCTCTTTCAAAGTCTGTAAAAGATACCTTGCCATCGTTGTCATAATCCTAGAAAGGAAGGTGATTTTTTTGATAAATGATAGTCATTTTCATTTTGCCATGGAAAATAGCTATCTAGACTAAAAGGTTTTATAAGAAAAACTGTGAATTTTGCATTTCTGAAGACACTATTTATATAAACTAAAAGGTATTCATTTATAGAGGCAATTCTTTTATTTTAATAGGCATACCTACGTACCTTAGCTGTATAAAATGTGGCCATGTCCCTAAAACATCTGAACTGTGGAAATGACAAGAAATTAGAGGAAGTTTTATATTGCTTCCTCTGTGGAGCAGTAAAGCAACAGGACAAAAATATTCAAGCTTACTTGTTGTGGAATTTGTTTCTCAAAGAATCTCATATGCAGGAGCTCATCAGGTAGAAGGGATAGAAGAGAATTGCTTTGTTAAAAGTCAGTGGGAGTTTACAGCAGTCATTGTTCGGGGTGGACTAGAGTCATTAGATGAAGCCTGTAGGCCACTGCTGGGCCTTCAAGGATGCTTCAGCTGTGCGTGGTGGAGAGGTGTAGGGAGAAAGGGCAGAAGAATGGTCCGCAGTAAGCGGAGTGTGAGTCTGCAAAGCAGGCAGGATGGGGCCTAGGAAAAACGGTGTGCCATGCAGTCGGGGGCTGGCGGGGAGGAGCTTGTGTTGCGGACTACAAGTGCTCTCAGCTGCTGGATTGAACTGGGTTGAACAAGATGAGCTGCTTTTTCATTTCTGGGCATAACTACATTGGTTGCTGAACATCTTACCTAGGGAAAACTTTTAATCATTTGTCAGACAAGGATTATTCCATAAACATTTCCTTTGGAAAAAAGAGTGTGCATAGTACTACAGAACATACTATCTGAAGAAGGCAAATGCACTCAGCTGTAGCAGTGGCTAGTGAAAGTATTTTTAAAAGAAGAGGATATTCTAGAGCCTGCATAGTGACTGCAAAGTCCCCATTCTGTCTTCTTCCTGAGCTTGAGAGTTGTATTAGTGAGCTGGGCTGGCACTGCTTTGGATTCATAAAACCTTATCGCATCTAATTTAGGGTCCCAGGGAGAAACCAGGTAGAAGTTACTCAGTTCACAACAAAGGACTACTCTAGTTTGTGTTGATTTGATGTGTGTGTGTATTGGAAATCAAACTCAGGACCTTGTACTTGCCAGGCAGGCATTTGTGTCGCTGAGCTATCTCCCCAGTCCTTCTAGTTTCTATTGAGAGAGGACTTCTGCATCACATTTCCTAGTGTGACCTTTCTGTTCTCCAGTTTTATCATCCAGAAAGTAGAGATGATATGATTGTTTTGAGGAAAACGTGAAGTCATACACTAAGGCTTTCTGAAGGGCCTGGTATATGTGCATTAGGAGGCATAGGCACTCGGTGCAAGTATTTTTATTATTGTGTTATAGTAAGTAGTTAGATGGGTTGAAGAGCAGAGGTCATGAAGACAAAGTAGGACCCAGCTTTGCATGAATTGAACCTAGCCCCTCCAAGATAATGAGGTCTCAATGATAGTAAAATATTTTAGGGATAGGCATCGTATTATTAATATTAATGGAAAAAGCTGACAGCCTTCCCTCTAAAATGAGGAACAAGACAAGAATCATCACTCCTGTTCAATGTAGAGCTTGAAACAGCCAGATAAATTAGGCAAGGGAAGAATAGATATGTATAGGAAAGGAAGCAGTTACATTATTTGCAGATGACATGGTCCTCTAAAAATTCTGCCAAAAGACTCCTAGAATTGGGGCTGGGGATGTGGCTCAGTGGTAGGACTCTTGCCTTGCATGCAAAGGCCCTGAGTTCCATCCACATCACCACATACATTTTAAAATAATAATAATAAATAAATTTTAAAAAATAAAAATATTTAAAAGACTCCTAGAATTAATAACCACATTTAGCAGTGTATCAGGATACAAAAATCAACAAATCCAGAAATGGTGGCACGTGCCTTTAATTTCAGCACTTGGGAGGCTGAGGCAGGAGGATTGTTGAGAGTTCAAGGCCAACCTGGGCTAGAAAGTGAGCTCAAGTCCAGCGTGAACTGTATAACAAGACCCTGTCTCAAAAAGACAAAAGTCACAAAAATCAATAGCATTCCTCTATATCGGTAATGAACTCGTTGAGGAAGAAATTAGGAAACACTATCATTCACAATAGCATCAAGAAAACTTACTTAGAAATTAACCTAGCCAAAGAAGTGAAAGACGTCTACAGTGAAAACTACAGTACTTTGAAAAAGATAAAAAACTCAGCAACTTCATTGAAGAGAACAATATGTAATATAACAACCACTGTTAATCCCTATCATTTTGTTCTGAAACCCTGTATCATGTTTATTATTTTGTTTTATTTTGTTTTTGTGTCTGTGTTGTTGGTATTCTGCTATTGTTCTTTTTTTTAAATGTCCTTTAAAGTTAAAAAAAAAAGGACCTCAGAAAATAGAGATATCCTCTGTTCTTGGATAGGCATGACCAGTATTGTCAAATGGCCAAGATGGCTGTACTCTCCAAGCTGATACACAGATTTTTTTTATGTTGAAAATGTAATTTTCATGGATAATTCTTCATCTTACACAGGAGCACAATAAAATACACGACATTGTGAAGAATTGTCAGAAGTCACAAGAATACGAGTGAGGAAAACGCAGATGGGCTTCAATATCCATCACCTCAAACTGCAAGAGACAACGATCCCAACCCAAAGGTTAACGTTTACACGTTTATGACTGGCTATGTAAGACTTAGTAAAAAAAATTGGGAGTCAGATGTGGGGAGAGGTGGGAAAGAACAGTTTTGTGTGGGAAGAAACTCTTATTAATAAATAATTTACTGAACCAAATTAAAGAGTAAAAGCTCCCACAGCATACTAGAAAGGGTGGATGGAAGACTCATTAACTGAATATCTGGTGCTTTTCAAGGAAGAAATCTTTCTGATGCTTATGTAAGCTGCTTGCTTGAGATTTCCTCTTAGTTCTGTAAGGAAAATTTGACAGATACCTCTGCAAACCCCAAATGATTATTCATATTGGTGTTTCCTAATCACACACCAGTGGTAACACATGAGGTTTTCAGACAAGAACCAAGAAAAAGAGTCGGGTGTGGTGGTGAATGCCTGTAATTCTAGCACTCGGGAGGCTGAGGCAGGAGGACCATTGCAAGTTCGAGACCAGTTTGGGCTACAAAGTGAGCTCAAGGCCAACCTGAACTGCATAGTGAGACCTTGTCTCAAAATGACAAAAAGAAAAAGGTCATGACCCACATTTGAGGGGGGAAAAAAAGCAGCATAATGTGAAAGTCTGAGACATCAGTCACAGCTGCGTTCCTTGCTGCCACACTGCTGTGCAGTGCTTTTCAAGCACTACAGCAAGACACCAATGAGCACCTAGCCAGATAACGTAGAACATTTATTCAGATTTCTAGGGGGCGAGAAAGGGTCAGACACTGATGCTTTATGCATGCTCAGGTCCTGTTTATAAATACTCCATTCATTAATAACACATATTTGCATCAGTGGAAAGAAATTGACAAATACATCTCTTGCCATTCTATTTGTCATATGGTGAAGACCAAAACAGAATGTTCCATCAGTTTTAATTTTTAAATACGATTGTCACATTGCAAAAGTGAAATAAACACAGTAAAATAAACTGTACAACGGCAAAGTAGAATAACAAAAAATATTTTACTAAAACATGAGATTTACAGAAGTTTCCAGATAAGCCATACAAAGTGGTCACAAGATTTTTTGAAGGGGGGGGGACTCTACACTTGATTGCAAAATCACAGTGTTATTAGTGAGGGCTGTGATGTTTGTTAATGTTCCCATGTTGGTTCAAACAGCTTGTCCATCTGCAGCGTCTACATGTTAGACTTGACTAGAGAGCATATCTTAAAGTACTGGTGAACTGCTTTTTACATGCAGTTAGATCACCATAAAAGGGGGGAAGTCCATAAAATTTTCAATCTACCTTTCCCCTCAAAAAATAAAGGGCTGGGGATATAGCTCAGTGGAATAAGCTCCTGCCTGGCAGGCACAAGGTCCTGAGTTCAATCTCCGGTGCCAATAAAGAAAGAAAGAAAGAAAGAAAGAAAGAACGCCCACACCCCTGCAGCTAACCCCGACAACTGCTGTCATTCACAGTACTTTATATTTAAACTGAGATGGGGGAAATGAATAAAAGCAGAAGGCTACTGCTTTTAAATGCTTCACAACAATCCAGATTAAACTTCTGGCCTCTGCTCATGTTTTACAACAGTGAATTAGGACAAGACCACCTAGATTTGCTAATGTGCATTTAATCACCAAAGGACTGAAGATGTCCGGGCTTTTATTCTGGAATGTTTCTAAGATACAACGGTGAGTCAGGATAAAGGCAGATTTGCTAATGTACATTTAATAACCAAAGGACTGAAAATGTCTGGGCTTTTACTCTGGAATGTTTTTAAGACTGTGTCCATTAAATGCGAACAAAAAAGGAAGTCTTGGCAGAACAAGAGAAGTGACACAAACTTGATGATTGGGCTGACTTAGATATTCATGGCATATAGCCTAGTCCATTCTCCAGCTGTTTCTATGGCTTAGGCTTCATTGGCCTTCCACTGCTTCGCTACATTGTTTGCTAATGGGTCATCTGGATTAGGAGTGCCTAACAAAGCCTGGATTGATAGCAGAACTGTGCAGACCTGCAGTGCTGGCGACCATTCATCTTTCAAAATATCTAAACATATTCTTCCCAACTTGTCTACATTAGGATGATGAATTTTGGTCATGAAATGTACTTTAGGTGCTGCTATTAGGTATTCTTCTGGCAGAAATAGTTCAAGTTTAAAAGTCCCTCCTTCAAAGGGGAGTCTGGGGGGCCAGCAGTGACCATGTGAAAATAACAGGTGTTGCTCTCATCTGGTTCAGCTTTAATCCCAGGAACCAGCTCTGCCAGTAAATGCTGGGTTTCCTTGATGATGCTGTGGGGCAGCCCGGCCATCCTGTCAGATCCTGAGTTCAGCCTCTGGTTGTACCTCTGGCTCCACTTGCCTTGATGTACAGATTTAATGCGCTACCAATCAAAATACCAATAGCATTTTTCACAGAATCAGAGAAGACAATCTTGAAATTCATGTGGAACCAGTAGAGACCCAGAATAACAAAAGCAGTCCTGGGCCACAAGAAGAAAGCAGGAGCATGACACTCCCAGACTTCAAGTTACATTGCTAAGCCACAGTGATTAAAATAGGCTGGCGCCAGCACAGAGACAGACACCAAGGGTCAGTGGAACACAATAGAGGACGCAGGAACAACCCCCAGTATATTCAGTATCCTCAGTCCTCTGGTCTTTGACAAAGGGAAGACTGCAGGAAAGAGCGCCTGTGTCTGTAACACATGGTGCTGGGAAAATTAGCCATACACATGCAAAGGATTGAATCTAAACCTGTGTCTCTCACCAAAATGGATCAGACTAAAATAAAAATGGATCAAAGATCTAAATGTTGAAATAATCTGCTGGAAAGTAAACTAGGTACATTTTTTTTTTTTTTTTGTCTTTTTGTGAGACAGGGTCTTGCTGTGCAGTTCAGGCTGGTCTTGAACTTGCAACGATCCTCCTGCCTCAACCTTCCAAATGCTGGGATTACAGGCATGTGCCACCACGCCCAGCAGGTACAATTCTTGATGATGTAGGCATAGGCAAGGACTTTCTAAACAGAACCCCAACGGCCCAAGAAATACCAAGAATCAATAAATGGGATTATATAAAATTGAAAAGCTGCATAGCAAAAGAAACAATAAAGAGAAAACCTGCAGAATGAGAAAAAAATCTTCCCAGCTATTCCTCCAGGACCAATCTTTATGTAAAGAACTAAAAAACAGGGCTGGGGGTATAGCTCAGTGGAATAAGCGCCTGCCTGCAAAGTGCAAGGTCCTGAGTTCAATCCGTGGTACCGCAGAAAAAACACACACACAAAAATAACACCCCTCAAAATAAAAGACCCAATTAAATGAGCAGCTGAAATGAACAGACACTTCTCAGAAGTACAAATGGCCAACAAATGCATGAAAAAAAAGTTCAGCATCTCTGGCTATTAGAGAAATACAAGTTAAAATAACATTTAAGATTCCAGCTTAGAGGAAAGAGAAGATGGCGACCGGGTAGGAAGCAGAGGAGGAACCTCTTGGAGAAATCCCACCTAGACTAAGAAATACAGCAATATGAGAGGACAAAAAGGAGAGAGGTGGGTACCTTGAACCCAGGAAAGATCTGAAATGGGAACTGAAACCTTCAGAAAGTCTAAGCAAGACCTCTTCTGGTTGAAAGGAATGGAGGACCACCATGGCGCAATCAGAGGGAGACGAAACGGAGAAATCACAACTCCGAACACACATCCTTAGCCTATGCCCTAGTTCCAGCACTTGCAGCTTCAGTTTCAGAGCCCTATGCTCAGGGAAGCCTCCTGGCTTGGCCAGGGGAGTGAGGAGTTCTGAGAGATGGTCAAGGAGTGGAGAGGAGAGTACGCGCCCAGAAAAAGAGACAATGGCGGATGGGAGCAGCTGTCAAATCCAGGGTGAGGATGAGAAATTACAACACCCACGGAAACAGAAACCCAAACACGCAGCAATCTTCCTAACTGGTGCCTGGAAACAGGATGGAAAAAGTCCAATTTGCACACAGCTTGTCACACCCAGCTCTGCGTCTGCCCCAAGGCGATCCCCTCCCCCACCTCGCTCCTGGGTGAGTGGGGAATGGTGGGGTGTGCCTCCAGCAACTCCTGAGCCAAAAGCTGCAGTTGTGGCAGCAGCTTCAGAGAAGTGGACTGAGAAGCTGGCAGGGGAAGGAGCACGGTGACGGGTGGGAGCCACGTAGGGAGAGGAATCGAGTGGCTCCATGCCCTTCGCACTCTGGGACCACGCAGGAAGCAGGAGCGAAGGTGCTGGGCTCTAGCTCCCGCCCTGAAATCTCATTGTGAACACATAGAGACTAGGCGGTGGGCGCAATCAACACACACTCCTGTCAGCAATCAGACGAATATACGAACTTCAGGACTCCAAACTATTAATAAAACGAAGAGTATCTCCTTACAGCTTGCACATACGAACTTTGCATGAACCCATAGCAACAAGTTAGATGAAAAGCAGCAGACTGGGAGTCCGAAAAAACAGCAATAGACTTTATCCTCCAACTCTATTCTAGAATTAATCTCTAAACTCAGTTCACAAGCTGGACCTTCAATGCAAACACCGCTGGGGAGACTTCAAGCCCTAGTATGAAGCATTGTAAGTCAGCCTAAAGTCCAGCTGTAAGGGGGGTAAAATGGTAAAGCTGGAACCCAGAAGAAAGGAAGAGGAGAAGACAGGGTCTACAACAGCGGGGCAAATCCAACCGCCGCTGTGGGCGTGACCCTGTGGCGGTTGACCCAGTTACCCTGGTGAGAAGCTGATGTCCTCTCCTATTCCTGGGTCTATTTCTCTTTGCCTTTGGTCATCAGGTCCACAGGCTTACAGCACCTCGTGTCTTCTGAATCTAGCCCTTCCAGTCACATCTGCCTGCCGCCACCTGTCCCAGCTCTCATCGTCTTTCCCCAAGATCATTCATCTCACCTGCATCCCATTGGTCACTTCTTCCTAAAATATAGAGACTGCCACTCCCCAATTTAAAGGCTAGTACACATTTTCCCCTTTGCTTCCAAAATAAGGACTAAACTTCCCTTAGACTTCGTCGCTGTGGGCGGGGCCCTGTGACAGCTGTGGGCGCAGCCTGCAACGCCTGCTGTGGGTGGGACACGCGCCTCGGGACGCCATGCGGTGCCAAAGAGGGCAGACTGAAACCACTTCCCTCCGCCCCTATATCCTGTAGCACGATGGCGGAGAGGAGACGGGTGGTCCGTAATGAATATAGGTGCTTTTCCACCCCAAACATGATAGTCTGTATACATCCATGTAGATTATAAATTTGAATTTTCAAACGAGCCACCATTGGTATAATAGAGTAACAAACGGGAAGGTAATTTTAGGTAAAACAGCATTCAGAGATTATTCCCTTCTATGTTCTATATAATTTTGTATTTCCGTAATCGTTTTTGTGATCACAAAAATGAAGATAGCTTTATGGAATACAGCATCCAGTACTAATTCCCTGCTTTCTAGTCAATTTCCTTTAACTTTTATCTGTTAACTAATGAGAAGATAACAATATGTAATACAACATCCACTGCTAATTCCCTACTAGTTTTTGTATAATCTTGTATTTTCTGAACTGTTTATGGGTTACTCTGATCTGTATTTGTATTCTTTTGTCTTGAAAATAAAAAAAAGATTCCAACTTAATCCGAAAAGAATGACTGTCATCAATAAATCAAATAACAACAAATGCTGGCAAGGCTGTGGTAAAAAGAAACCCTTCTCCACTGTTGGTGGGAATGTAAACTAGTTCAGCCACAGTGGAAATCTCCACAGTGTGGAGAGTCTTCAAAAAACTAACTAGACATTCTGTTTGATCCAGCCATTTCTCTTCTAGGTATTTTCCCCAAAGAGCTAAAGTCATCACAGTACAGAATCACGTGTACACCTATGTTTATAATAGCACAGCTCATAATAGGTAAGTCTTATAAGCAGTCTGTATATCCATCAACAGATGAATACGTAAAAAAATTTTTTTTTGAGACAAGATTTCACTGTGTAGTTCAGGTTGGCCTTGAACTTGCTATGTGGTACAAGCTGGCCTCAAAATTCGGTGATCCTCCTGCCTCAGCCTCTTCAGTGCTGGGATTATAGGTATGCACTACCACATTGGCCAAGAAAATATTTAAATGCAATAAATTATTACTCTGCCATAAAGAAGGATAAACCAGTCATTTGTAGGAAAATGGATACACTCTTGAGTCCATAATGTTAAGTGAAATAAATTAGATACTTAAATATCACAGTTTCTCTTACATGAGAAACCTGTAATATAAGAGTAAAATAAAAGATAGGAAATAGGAGATGGCTCTCTTGCAAAAGAGAAGGAATCAAAGGGATGAGGGGTAAGGAAGGGAAGGAGAGGGGGATGAAAGAAAAATTTGGATGTGTTTGTATATGTATCAGCTCCCTGCAAGGAGTGTAATCATTATGTACAGAAGATACACCAATAATAAAAATTTAATAAAAAATCCTTTAGGAGTGGGGATGTGGCTCAGTGGTAAGTAGAACACTTTGTCAGCGTGTAAAGCCCTGGGTTTGATCCCTAGTACTGAAAAGGATTTTAAAATAATACAGTTAACGTTTATTATGTATAATGATTATTTCGTCACGCAGCCATTCTGCAAACATTTAATGAGTACCCACACCAACCAGTCACTGTTTTATACAACAGGCAGAGCAGAGAATACAAAATCTCCTGCCCTTATAAAAGTCACATTCATTGTGGAGGAAAAGAAACAATTGTTTAGCTCTATGTAATACGTACTTGAATGAATACATTGTACCACAGTTTTTCATTCTTACCATTTTTGTAAGTATTAGATCAACCAACTCTCTTACTCCTTCTTCAGTCTCTTCTTCATGTGATTCATGGTGCATGCTGTTCTTCAGCATGTCAAATATTTCCTCTCGAGAAATACAACCGTCTCCATCCAAATAATAAACTTCAAAACAGACTTTTAAAAGCGTAGGAAGTGTGGAGATACAAGAACAGTTAAAATGCCATTAGTCTTTTCCTTGGTTATTTCAACATAAGATACCAAAGGATAAATATAATTTATCCACCATAAGTTTACTGATATGATCCCATATGTAGTAGGGAAATTTTACAATAAACACTTAGATTTCTCTCCACAAAATTAAAGATCCCTTGGGGCTTGAGAAGAAAGGCATACAATTCCAGGATTTGATAATGGTGAATTTAAAAATAGGAAGCTTCAATAAAAGATAAAACCTTTAAACCTTTGTTCACTCATGTACAGTCAATCAGTACTATGATTCTCTTATATGGAGAATACATGAAATACTTTATCGCTGAAAAAAACCTTGAATAGATTGCATAGTGAGTCAGTCACCTCCACGGGGCCTGCTCCTGTGCACCATCCCAAATTATCAAATACTCTCTTCCTGGAGATTCCGAGCTCACTCTGTAAGTGCTGGAGCTCATTCATTCATGCACGAACCGCCTTCCTCAGATCCCGGGAGGACAGCAGTGAGGACGCTCTCGTGCACTTTATGTCTAGTTAAGTGTTTCGGCAAAAGCAGTGGAGCCAGGAGTAAACTCCAGAGAATCAGGTGAACTGTCTGACCAATAGCACGGGGAACTGCGATACAGCCTTCCTGTAGGAAGTGCTGCAGGATTTCCGGCCCTGCGTGTGATGCATGTCTGTGATCCCAGCACTCTGGGAGGCCAAAGCGGGGGGCTGCAAGTTTGAGCCCAGCCTGGGGAATTCAGTAACAGATCCTGTCTCAGAATTTTCAAAAGCTAAATAAATGAATGAATGAATGCAAAAGGTCTGGGGATGTAGCTCAGTGTGAAGGCCCTGGATTCAATCTCAAGTACTGAGAATGAACATACCTTTTTTCCTGCTAGGGACTGAACCTAGCATTTCGTATGTGCTGGATGAGCACACTCACCTCTGAGTTATACTCTCAGCCAGCATTTTCAAATGTAAAGGGAACAATGTGAGTAGAGGAGGAAAACCTTTTTGACAGAGTGACCCTGTTCTACCACATACAGTTACTTTCAGCGTCACAGGCCTTTGACCAGGTATTAGTATGAGCAGAGGATGCCCATTCACAAAATCTAGTGTTTCACTTCTCAGCAAGACTCGCATCAGAACACCGCGGGGCTGGGAAGATGGCTTGGTGGTGGAGCGCTTGCGTGCCTAGCACGTATGAGTCTCTGGATTCAATCCCTGGTACCACAAAACAAAACACCACAGCAAGCTGAAGTACAAACTATTTATATGCTGTGTCATGAGAAATTATTCAGATGTCAGGGAAGTTTGATGATTCAAAAACTGGTGCTATAATTTTTAAATGTATCTTTAAGTTAGTGATCTTTAACGCCCCAAAGCCAGAATTCAAGTGAAAGATTAAGACTGGAAAAACACTGGCTCACAAAGAAGTCTACAATCTTTTCCTTAAGCAAACAGATACATACTTCAGGCAATTTGTTTCTTTGAAAACTATTGCTTTAAAATTGTTCCTATTCTTTTCAGAGTTCCTTACCCCAAATCCTGACACCAGAGGGATAAAGCATGTGAACATCACCCTAGTGGGACAGTCCAGAGCTATTTCTAGGCAAAACTGTGAACTGGGAGATTATTGCCTGGGAGTTCCTGATGTTACTTTTAAGGTGAAAGCTGCATTTGTAACACTGTCCCCTTCAGGCTTGCATTGTCTGCATTCAGTCTCCTGTCTGGCCATTTCCCTCTCTGCAATCATCAAACACAGTTCCAACAGTAAAGAATTACTGTTTGGTAGTTGGTGTGTGGTCACCCTCATCTCGCGTCAACCCCTTTTGTCTTTGATGAAGAGTCAAAGAATGGCCCTAAAGTAACACCTGCATGGCCCCATATCGAGGTCCACTTCCTGATGAGGCCAGAGGCAGCCTCAGAACCCTCAGTGTTACCTGCTGATCAGAGTTGGCCTGAGCCTGACCCTTAACTTAGTCCAGGAGCCGAAAGACCCATCCTGGTGACCCTGAGCATCGTAGAACCTGTGAACCAAGACTGAAGGCTTCAGTGACCTTAAACCTAGGCCACTCATTTCACTTGTTTTGTTTCAAGATGTTACACAAACATTAATTTCATGTTTTTAGAATATAAACAATTATCAAATACTAAATTGACAATATATATTAGCCAGAAATCCCATCTTACACTTCAGCTTTTCTTCAAAAGTTCCTCGAAGAAACACTGATAATCCTCTAATCCACTCTTCTACACTTACGTAATTATCTTTGTTTCTGTCAAATGCATAAAACACTGAAAGAAAAATATGAAGGTTATATACATAAATAGGCTACGTGTATAGGAGATATATATGTCCACATAGGGATAAAAAAGTTGTCCAAATTGAGAAGGAAAAAAGATTTTTAATAAAATCTGATTTTTTTTTTTTTTGGTCTTTTTTAGATAGGGTCTTGTTATGCAGGTCAGGCTGGCCATGAGCTCACTTTGTAGCCCAGAGTGGTCTCGAACCTGCAACTATCCTCTTGCCTCAGCCTCCCGAGTCCTGGGATTAGAGTATACACCACCATGTCTGGCTGTTTGTGATATTTTGTGCACTTACTAGGAGTCAAGGAGACAAACAGTGGAGCTACTCAATGACATAGTTTTTATTCTACAAAAAAAAATAGTGAAAATTCTGTTCTAAAGAGTTTCCACAATATCTAAACGTAAATTACTGAAATAATACGTTATTTTTATAATTACCAATGAAATCTAGTATTATATATATGGAAATTAGTTAAATGTTACTTAGGGATGATGGATATACTATTTTGATTGTGGTAATAGTACACATTTATACATGTGTCAAAACTTAACAAATTGTACACTTTAAGGATGTTTCTTTTTTTTTTTTTTTTGAGGTGGGGTCTCACTGTAATTCAGGCAGGCCTTGAACTCACTATGTAAAAGCAGCCTTAAACTCTCAGCAGTCCTCCTGCCTCAGCCTCCCGAATGCTGGGATTATGGGCATGCGCCACCAAGCCCTGCAAAGATCTGTTTATAAAACTAACAGGATTAAATATATAATAAATATATCATTTTCTTTTCCAATGTAGTGAGTCATTATTTTTATATTGACTGGTATATTCTCCATTTTTATGAGGAAAACGTGTATAGACTATGATTCCAAAGAAAACACAAATTAAAAGCCACAGAGCTCATTATCTTTTAAACAAGAATAGCTCTAGCTCAATTTAATTTATTTCTGATTCTTAAAAACTGCACAGCTATCCATAAGCAGTTCTGTGTGAGCTTGTATTCTGAACTTGGAGGTTCACAGCACTGTATTATTGGCATTCTAACTTTCTAGTGTGGCATTGAAAACGGTTCAGTCTGTGATGAAAATTGAATACGTACACAGTTTCCATCTTAAACCGGCGCAGTGTAGTCTCTATAGCATCTTACCCCTGTTCATCAGCATATCATCAGTCATTCCAAATATGTTGTGCAGGATCTCTCGAAATGTGTTCCGATCCAGCTCAGTGTTACCAGTTTTTTCCAAGAAGCTGTGAAAAAGTTTTATAAGGCACTCTACTTCACTGTTTTTGACTGTGAAATGAAAAGAAATACAGCACATTTAAACACTAATTCAATCCAATTCAGTATTTTGCTAAGCAGTTGTTTTGTCCCTGTGATGCCAGGTTGTCTGGTGGTACCAAAATCTGTATGATATGGATGTAATAAGAGCTTACACAGTGAAGGCAGACCCTACTCAGGAGTCTCATAAGGTAGTACAGGCTGCTGGCTGATGTAATACTGCATCATCACTGGAGACAAAGAGAAACGGCTGGGCATGCTGGCTCATGCTTGTAATTCCAGCTACTTCAGGGGCTGAGGCAAGATGATCACAAGTTCAAGGCCAGTCTGGGTAACTTAGTGAAACTCCGTCTCAAAAAATAAAACAGGCTGGAGATGTAACCGAATGGTAGAGCGCTTGTGTAACATGTGCGGACTCTGGGTTTAAATGCAAGTAGTGTGCACGTGCGCATGCGCGCGCGCACACACACACACACACACACACACACACACACATGAAAGAAGAGAAATTAGTATGTGAAAGGGGCACTGTGACATTTTCATGAGAGAAGTCAGCTTTAAACTGGCCCTTGAAAGCCTGATAGTGTTCATGTAGGAAGGGCTGTGCCAAGTGTGGTAACGAAGTGAGGTGTCCAGGGAAAGTGACCACCACGAATAAAGGAAAGAGGTAGAATTTGGGTGGAGATCGAACATGGCCTAGAGGGAGTGCAGCAAGGAGTTGACAAGTGAAAACCAAGGTGGAAGAAGATGGGCTGATGGTAAAGTCTCAAATGCCTGTTCCTTAAGACTAGCAGTTATTGTGCAGGTGCAGTGTTTCTCATGTTGAGACAAGGTTTCACTATGCATTGAATTGGCTGGTCTTGAACTCACTTTGTAGCCCAGGCTGGCCTCAAACTCGCAGCGATTCTCCTGCCTCAGCCTTGAGTGCTGGGATTACTGGTGTGTGCCACCACACCTGGCTTATGCTTTTGGACCACCTGTGAGATTCACTGTCTCCAGCGCCCCAGGCTTGTTAAGTATTCAGAGTCCCAGAATCTGTCCCAGTCTAAATCAATTGCTAATAGTCCTCCCAGGAATTAGCTTTAAAGCAAGAGTTCATTTTAATCCTATGCTTTATGGGTTGAAAATCTGAAGCCATTAAATCTCTGGAGCTGGAGACTGACGGTAAGAGTGGCGTAGGACAACCTTTCTGGCAAAGTTGTACTGGAGGGAGAAGGCTGGAAGCCAGGCATGAAGTGATAGGGCTTTGGCTAAGCAGCTGGTAATAGGGATAGAAAAGCTGGGAGGGAGCCTGAGGTGCGGTGGCAGATCAGTAGGCTTTGTAACTACCAGATCCACAGTTTTGAAACTGAAATCTTCACACGCTTGAGTTTTACTCCAGACTTCGTGAAACACGATTATGAAGTTCAGAGATGATTCTGGTGCACGGTCAGGACTGAGAACACGGGGTTAGACTTAGTGGGTTGGGAACATCTGGTTTTTCCGTTTTGTTTATCATCTTTCATTGCGTTGTTATGCCTAGGTGTCCTCATGTATAGAAACTGGGTATTGTCCTGGTTGATCACTAAGATTCCTCATTCTCTAATTTTGTGAAGCAAAGATTACTTCAAAGAACTAGAAGAGTTAGGATGAAAGTTGGTTACTCTGTTTTGTTTCCTCTTCCTCTTCCTTTCCTTTCTCCTTTTCATAGGTGAGGTGAGGAGAAAGAATTACAAGCTGCTTTTGAGGTGATTTAAAGTTACCCAAGTGAAATCAAGTACAAATATATAGCAAATAATTTAGTTTACAACATGAGGGTAGCTATGTGGTCAGAAGAGGGACTTGGCTTTTAAGGCAGTGATTAGGAATATAAATAAGCAATTACAAAGGTGCCTAATATTATTTGAAGAACCAAATTAGCTTCTCTGGCTCCTTGCTTAGTATAATTTCATATTGTAACAATGACGCCCTGAATAAGGCTGTAGAGATTACTGTTCTGTATCCATCATGGCTCCTGTCTTCAGGACTGTTACACTGATTAAGAGATAAACAGTCTTGCAGGTATATTCTGAGAACTACAGCTTTGCTGTGCAGATGGCAGAATTGTTTGCTTTTCTGATAATCAGGGAATTTACTAAAAGTTTAGCTGGGAAGTTATCAGATTTGTGTTTAAGGAAAATCATTCTGACAGTAAATTCTTGTACTTATTTATGGTGAATCCCAATGCGGCAGTTAGTATTTTCCTAGATGATCATAACAGTCTAATCCTATCATGCATGCTCTTCTTACAGTGTGGCTTTGATTCTCCTCTTTAGAGATGGGGGTGTAGACCTCTTTAAAACTAGTGAGATTTTTATGATCATTTCAATCAATAGCGTATAGTGGAAGTTAGCCTCTAAAGCTTCCAAGGGTAGGTCATAAAAGGAGATGTAGCTCCTCTGAGGGCTACAAGAAACTTAATCTTCTTGTTTGGAGTATGAAGAAACAGCAAGTTCCTAAGTGGACACACTACATGGAGTGCAGTTTGGAATAATTTTAATAGCATTGTTTCATTTGGAAAACTTTAGTTTAAAATAATTTTAGATTTATAGGAGATGCAAAGGTAGTATAGAATTCTTAATTGTTTTCATGCAGTTTCTCTCTAATGTTAATGTCTTCATTACCTTTGCGTCACTGTGACAAAATACTTATGAAAATCAGCTTAAAAGGACGTAAGATTTAGTTTGGCTCAGTTTCAGAGGGTTCAGTCCATGGTGTTTTGGCCTGATCACTTAGGGTATGATGGAACATCATGGCAGAAGCAGATACACAAGAGGCTGCTCACTTCATGGCAGCCAGAAAGCAGAGACAGGAAGGGGTTAAGGTCCTAAATCCCCTTCAAGGACATGTCCCCAGTGACCTACTTCCTCCAGTGAGGCCCCACTTCCTGTTTCTACCCAACCCAATTGCACTGCTAGCTGGGAACCAAGCATCCAATGAGCTTCTGGGCGACCTTCCAGACGCAAACTGGTAGTTAACATCTTACGTAACCACAGTACATTTGCCAAAGCCAGCAAACTGTACTAACGGTGGTGCATTACTCCTAAGTACACTGTAAACTTTATTTGGAGCCCAGTAGTTCTCCTACTGATGTCCCTTTTTTGTTGCTGTTCTAGGATTTAGTCCAGGATTACATTTAGTTGTCATGTCTCCTCCAATTATGATAGTGTTGTTTTCTTGCTTTTCCTGACTTCGACAGTTTTGATTTTGTGAAATATTTTATCAATTTACTTTGCCTGTTTTTCTCATGATCAGACCATGGTTGTCTGTTTTGGGAAAGAGGTGGAGAGGTGTTCTCATCACCTATCAGGTGATACACGGCATTGATACAAGGATCATCGTGGGTGTCAACCACGATTCCTTGGTTGAGCTACAGTGGGTCACATGTCCCCACTGAAGTTACTGTTTCCCTTTCCACGGCTGTTTTTGTGGTGCTAGGGATTATAAATATTTGTCAGCCACATAAATTGGGGGTACTTGTCAGATTTAGAGAACTGAAGTTGGAGATACTAAGAAATATGGTAAAGGGGAGTCACTTCTGGATGCCAAAATGATGTTATATCAAGTAATATGACATGATTAGGACCAATTTAGTATGTTTTCAGTGAAAATTCTGAATGCTTGGCCCCACTTGCAGACATCTGTAATACTTCTGGGGATGTTACATTTTCAACACAAATCTTTTGGTGATTCTGATGGTACAGATCATCATGGCACATCTTCTAGTGCTTCCAGTTATGCTGCTTGCTGCGGCATGCATGCCATGGGTTTGCCACCACCGCGGTAGAAACCCCTATCGTGTTTCCAGTAAGAGGTATACCATATAGCCGGTGCTGCCTACAGAACATGTGTGCCCCCGTCTGAGTTCAAGGCTAGCTGGGGAAGCTTAGCAAGACCATCTCGTAACTGAAAGGAGGGTGGGGAGTCAGAGCTGGGGAGAGAGCTGAGTGAGGTCCAGGGTGTAATCTCTAGTACTGAAAAGTATTTTTGTTGAACTTAATATAGCTCATCCTACTTTTAACCAGGATATACACTGAGCTTCCTCATTACTGGGGTTTTTGTTTTACAACAAGGTCTATGTAGTCGAGGCTAGCCTTGAACTCATGATCCTCGTCTCTCAGCCCCCAGCAGAATTTGGTTCTTAATCCAGAGAAACGAAGAGAGCTGACAGAGCTGCCACTGCCTAGGCCCCAAGAGGGTCTTCACTATTACCCTTTGTACAAATTCTCATTGCCCCATGTGGCAGGAAGTTGATGTCATCCTTCCTGGCCTTGGCTTTAGAGCTTCTTAGGAAGGACCCTTCATAATTTTCTAGGCCTCATGATCAGAAAGTTCTCATCCAAACAGATACAGACCCCTGGAAAGCTGATTACCTTGAGACCTCAAATTCCTTACCACTGCAATTGTTACTTTTTTCCAGACAAATTTAGGATGCTTAATAGTCTAGAGTGAATAAAATTTGTACCAGTTAATCAGTGTACTGCTTTTTAGAGCTGCCCTGTTCAATGTTGTAACTAGTAAGTACACATGATAAAGTTTAAAATTCCAGTTTTGGGGTTATGCTGGCCACTTCTGTGGGTCACTGTCCATGTATGGGTGATGGCTGCCAAACTGGGTAGCACAGATATAGAATATTTCAGGACATTCTACCGGACAGTGCTGCTGTAGAGGCAATTCCAGTCCCTTTTGCAAATAGTGGCCTCTTAACCTAGTGGGAAAGGAGGTAAACAGTCATCTCTGGGTGTGTCGGCTTCGTGGATGTGTAAGTGCAAGCTGTGTTTCTCTCGAGGTCCATGCTTAATTCAGTGTTGTAGTTTCACTGAGGGCTTTTTCTTCCTTCTTCTTTTCTAGTGCAGTAAGTCCCCAGCTTACAAGTGCCATTTTGGGAGAACATTTTGAGAGTTGGATTAGTTTGTAACTTGACGAAGTGAGTCTTATACAGCACACCTATGCAAGTTTCTAACTTGAATATTAAGTCTGGGCTTACCGTGCTGGGTACTGTGCCCAGGACTTTTGTACTAACTCCTTGTACTTTTTTGTGTTTTGAGTCTTGCTAAGTTGCCCAGGTTGGGCTCCAACTTGTTCCTCCTGCCCAATCATCCCACAGTGCTGAGATTCCAGGCCTGTGCCATCACACCCGGCTCCGGATTAGCTTCAATATAAGCACACACTTGTGGGATGCAAAGCACCGTGCTGTTTCTTCAGGATCTAGTTCTTATACATCACTATGAATGTCCTGGAGTAGGACAATCACCCGTCAGTATGAGTTTCATACCAAAAAACCTCAGGGAACTGGATGAAGTAAAACCTTTCTAATTCAAAATTTATTACGTAAGACTATAATAAAATCAGTCCTCGGTTGGCAGATAACTCTAGTATTTATGTCACATAATTTTTCAATTTAGTCTTCTCACATCACCAAAAACGTTTTAGGATTCCTGATGGTTCAACTGAATTTTCTGTACAAGCAAACCTAATGCTGACCTATTTTTAAAACGGCCGAAACCACAGATAGAAACAGAGGACTCTATTTCAGGGTTACAGTGCACTTATGAATGGCCAACCAGGAGATCTGTCACCATTTCACGTTGAGGTGTTGATGGGAGTCGGATCAGTACTTACAGCTCTTGACGGTTTTACTGATGGAGTCCACCAGTTTCCTCAGAGCCACCTGATCCATGCTGAAGACGTTTTAGCACACCGAAGCCCTCTAGAGCCTAGCTCCAGGCCTGGATGGTCTGAGCAACTATCTACAGTTCACTATTCCAACCCATACACAATGTAACCACGGCAACTCCCTGGCAACAAAGCAGAAGGTTCTCCGGTAGTTGGGAAAACATGTAAACTGGGTGCTGCCTCCCAGTGGGTACGCAGGAATTTCACTAAGGCTGTTACTGTAGGCTGGAACCGCAATTCCAGTGCTTATCTTGCTTCATAGTATTGTGATTGCTATTTCTTCAGCAAAAACTGAAAATGTTTTTCTATTTGAATACATAGTAATTATAACTATTAAGACTTTATTCTTTAAGCTTATGTCCCAGGTTATGAACAGTTCCTACAAAGGTTATGACTTTTTCTAACTTGAGATCCAAACAGAAGCCTCAAAGGGGAGTTTCTAGAATGTAAACTCACCTCACACCTCCACGTTAGGTCGGACCAGTCAGAGAACATGGAGTGACTGTGTCGAAGCGGATCAAAGGGTCGCCTGTTCTAAGGCCTCTCCTGTGAAATCCGGGTAGCGCACAAACATCTTCCAGTCCATGTGTGCTGGCTTTTATGTGTTAAGAAAATATATTAAAATGTTTAAAATTTAGGATGCTGTGTTTCATTTTTATTCTTGTGCCAGGGACAGAGTCCAGGGCTTTGCAAGGCAAGTGCTCTACCACTGAGCTGCATCCCTGCACTCAGGATGTAATACTCTTACCCAGATGCTTTTTGGGGTGTCAGGAACTAAAACGAGGCCTTATATTCTGCCACTGAGCTACATCTTTGCTCACTGTACTTTTTCACAAGTAATAAGTTTTTAAAACACGGCGAAGACAAGTGTGCATGTGTCAAAGCTTTCCAAAAACGTTTCTTACAAAAGTAAAATTAATGCCATCAGCTTCAAGTTAAAATGTAGGAAATCTTAATATTTAAGTGTGAAACCTGTCACTAAGTCTCAAGAAAAGCAGTACTGACATGGTTTCTCCAGTACTCTATTGGGTGTAATAAACAGAAAATTAAGGGTTAGCTTTTTAGTATACCTTGACTGGAGGAACAGGAACCTGTATTCTGCATAAAATAAAATCAGGATACTTTATGGTGCTTAAAACACCTAAATACAGTAAAGGTAACCAAAGGAATCTCAAGTGACAAAACGTAGGTAGCACTGGTGTGAACCCATTTTCTCACCAAGAAACCCATTCCTACTTCTGGAATTCTCCCAGTGCCAGTCCATGCAGCATGTCTTGGGCTTCTAAAATTAAGATGAAGTTACTCAGGAAAGAGTGGCTTGGTGAAGGGAGATGTGTTAATTCCTTGCACACTGTAGTAAATATGGGCTAACCTACTCTGTCAAATACTTTTTAGTCCTTACTGGAAGGCTAGAAAATCACCATCAGAGAAACCATGATAAAAGGTGTTTCCCAAGAGTCAAGAATCTGAAAACAATACAAATTTTTTCCAGATCAATTTCTTCCCCTTTCCCGAATCTAATGAGCAGTTCCTTTTAGCAGGATGTAAAGGCCATATTCCCAATCATTCTGTGAAGTTACACTTTTACATTCACAGAACTCATCAGTGACCTAATACACTTCATAGCATGTCCATGAATAACAATTTTGAGAAACTGTCTTATGAGCTGTGAAATTTTCCTCAAATTTTCTGTGTACTGAAAAGCACAGAAGTATGTTTGATTAGGAAATAGCAGGCAGCATTAAGTATACTATTTAAAGAAGTGTGTTGTTCTTACAGCTAAAAACTTGACATGGCATATGTACTACTAAAAGCAAATAGCATTTATCTTTATAGCTTTCTATGGCCTAAAGGGACATACAAACACAGCTATTTTTAAGTAAAATAGCTATTTATTCAGCTTATTGTCATGCCAAAATGTTCTGTGCATATACCACTATAATTAGCACACCCTCTGTAACAGGCAAAATTGTACATCAAATTATATTTCATATTACCTGATTATATAAAAATGTAAAATGAAAATGATTTATCAATTCCTTTTAACATTCCTAATAATTCATTAAGAGATATGAGGCACAAAATCTTAGTAAAATATGACACAAGAAGAGCAGTAATACAATTCTCATTTAAATTTAACTTGTCATAATTTGTTAGGAATATACAAAGACAACAAACTTTTAAAACATTGTATTTACTAAGATTCTGGCAATAGCTTTATGTAACAAGACACAGCATACCAGGCCTGCCACTCAATTTGTTTGTAAGTCTCAGCTTCAATATGAAGCTGTTTAAAAACAAAAATTCAAAACCTGCTTTTTACATGCTAAATATCTTGGCAAGGGTGCCGTTAAACATAGTAATGAACTTGAGACTGTAAGAATAAAGAGTTAATAAAAGCTAAACACTGCCGCTTAAACATTCATACAAAAAAATAAAGTAACTATCATTGGTTACATAAAATTTTCCTGACTGGTTAAAACTTAACAGTATAAAACATGCATTTTAGAATCTTTAGCTATTAAGTTCAAAAAGTACCAGTGTCTATATGAAACAATTCTTTCCAAAGCCAAAGTATAGTCAAAAATTAATTCAAATAACATAACACATTCTAAAGCTAAAAAACATTCAGTTATTATTGATGTGGAGGTAAGCTCAGAGCTTTGGGGCTTTCTCCGGCTGCAAAGGGCTGTCTCTCTGGTTCACTCAAAGCAGCATAAAACAAAGTCCACAGATGTCAGTAAGCTCAGTAAAGGGAAAGACTGCTTGTACCCAGCTCTGACCTCCCCAGGAAGCATGGCTACTGTGTCCACAAAAGTGGGAGGTGTGAGGATCAAAGGCACACTATTCTGCTAGCTAAAGAGATAGCAAACCACCCCACCCTCCACCCTAAAAGCTCCTTCCCAAGGTAAATAGAAAGTATACAAGGGGGGGAGGGGTTAAATACACTTATCTACACGGTAAGGATTTCAAACTGAATGTAATCCCTACTTTAAAACCTTTAACTAGAGTCACCTGGCCATTTCTGATTACATCTTCAAAGATGTATCCAGATTAAATTTCCATTGAGTTATCACTAGGTACTTCTAGTCAAAAATATTAGCTTTCTTCCCACGTGTCATAACCACGAGTATGACTGCAGTGTTATCTCCCAGGTTATCACGCACTGGAGGAGCAAAGGTAGATGTTCAAGCAGCAAGCAACAATTATGGCCCTTTCACATAGCGGCATCGGAGTGCTACTGAATAGTCCAGGAACAAGTCTAAAAACAAGGAAACTCATGCATTTTAGTAAATATATCATAATTTTCACAGTTGCAATTTCCTTAAACATTGCACTTTCTTCGTAGGGGAATCCTGGTTTTTGTTCATGTTACGGTGAGTCAGGACTTGAGCTAGCAGCCTTCTTTTTCTTCTTCTTGCTGTGTTTCTTACGCTTCTTTTTCTTTTTTGTTTTTTCCTGTAAAGATAACTCCATGTTAGACATCACTACATGAAAAAGGCAAATTAAGAACATCTTTCCTGTGCTTCTTCTAAGCTACTTCATCCATGTAATTAAGTAAACTCCTCAGACATATCTCAAAATATCTCGACAGCATCATGTAAGGACGAAGTTCTTGTCACTTTTATTTTTAACTTTTTTTGGTACCAGGAATTGAATTCAGGACCTCAGACTTGCCAGGCAGGTACTGAGCTGCTGAGCTTCATCCCTGGCCCCTTGTCACTTTCTAGAAGGACAGGGAACACTCTGTAAGTCATCACCACATTACCACAGCATCTAACAAAATTTCCGGTACAAAACAAATTCAACTGAATCATGCTATCAACTGCTGTACTTCATGCTATGTAATTTTTTTTTTTTTGACAGGCTGGCCTCTAACTTGCAGCAATTCTCCTGTCTCAGTCCCTTGAGTGCTGGGATTACAGGTGCGCACTACCACGCCTGGCTTCATGTCATATAATTGTATAATTTTGTTACATAATTTTTAAAGATAAGTAACTGCAGCTACTACTGATTACGTATCAATTACGGTTTGTTATCACACCACAGCAAAGCATAATTATTTTGGTAAAATAATAGTTTTCAGATAGAAAAGGAAAACGAAATTTGCTGTTCTAAAGTGGAAACATACTGCTCAGACCGGTAGACTAATTATTAATGCCAACTCACTGATATAATCATGTATAGCTGAAAAGTGTTTTGGTTAGGAAAAGAGACTAGGGAAATGCTACTGACACCTAGGAAGAAAAAGTCAAATTCCAAGTGGCTTCAGCGGAGCTAGGGTTCTGTAGTCTCCCAGCTGCTGCTACTGGAGAAGTGAAAGCAGAATGTCTAGGAAGACAGACACTCAGAAGGGTGGCAGCAAACGCAAGACTACTGTTTGTAAAAGGACAACAAAACAAGACGCAAGAAAGGAGACAAATCAGCAGAGCTGCCCACCCACTGCCGTGTCCCCCGGCACCACAGGCGGCCATCCTCTCTTAAAGGCTCTACAGCTCTGCGGGGTTGAGGACTGTCACCACCGTCTCAGTACATACTTAGGTAGAGAGTCGAAAACCTTAGAGTTTGGCCATTCATTCATTCATTCATTGAACCAGGGCCTCTTTCATGATAGGTAAATGCTACCGTTAAGCTACATCACTAGTCCCACTGGGCCTTAAAAACTAGGTGCCCACTCTTCTTAAAACGCATCTTTCTTCTACACCACCTCACCTTGTAGTTTTCTTCTGTCACAAAGCCTAGCTCCTCTCCTTAACCTTTCCGGGGCTTCCGTCCCTTCTTTTCCAATACTCTCGCAGCCACACGTGTTAGGCTCCATGTAAGACTTGGAGACGTGCACTTCTTTACATCAGTCTTACGCTTTCAACTCTGCATTTCAAGTGCTCATTAAGATACACCTAGATGTCTAGTAAGCATAGCTAAAATCTCTGTAACAGCAAGCTTCAATTTGTCTCCAAATCCTTTCTTAGGCGTTTCAGTAAATGAGACTATTTGCTATTTTGCTTTAACTCCAAGAATCTAAGCCATTTTTGGTTTTGCTTTTTAAAAACTCCGTTCTCAACATCCAAAGTACCTAGCGAGTCTCACACCATCAGGTACAGGCACAACTGCAAATCTAGCCACGCCAGTACTGCTTTATCACAGCACCACAGGGTAACATTCCTCGACTGAGTCCACTCACCTCCTCTGCGAAGCATGTTCAAAATGTCAAGTATTCAGGCCCCCTTTGCTAAAATCCTCAGTTTCTCATAACATTCTGATTAAAATTCAACCACAATACCACAGGGTACGGCTTATGCTTCCTTCCCCACCGCACTGTGTGCTGTTCCTCCGCAGCCACCAGGCACAGCCTGTGTGCGCCATTCAGTGCCGCAGACGCCTTGAGCGCTTCTCAGCACACATCCTCAGCTCATCTCCCCACCTAGGCTTTTCTTTTCTTAGGGCTTCACAATGGTTGGCTCTTTCTTACAAATCAGATTTTAGTTGAATTTTACTTAGACAGCTTTTCTAACCTGCCCTGCTGGGGTGCCAGGGCAGGACTTGGGGCTGGCATGTGCGAGGCAGCACCATGCCACTGAGCCCAGCTCGGCCCCTCCAGAAGGCTTCTCTCAGGAAGAGTGTGGGGTACTCAGATGCTCCCTGCGGCTGGTGGACCGTCAGCACTGAAGGTGTGCAGGACAGAGCATCAGCCACGGTGTGGTAACCTTGCTGCGCCCTCAATTAAGCCGAGCACAGACCAGGGCAGTCTCCATCCACACTACTTCCAGAAAAGACAAGTCTCCGGCCACTGTGGTCGGCAAGCAGACACAGAACTGCTTCTGAGCCACACACTCCCAGGTGAGCCCTCCTTCCTCATCCGGGGCCCTCATCTGAGAGCTGGGGAAAGCTGGTCCTGAAGCTGTCTGTCCTCACCTCTCCTTAAGATGCCACAGCCGCTGAGTGGATGGGGCCCTTACATTACCTGCTGACGGGGCAGCACTGCTCTTTCAGGGTGTTAGGGACTCCTCTTTGCTGGTTCTCATTTGGATAGCGCCTCATTTCTGCTCACTTCTTCTCTTTCTTCTTTTTCCTTTGCTAATTCTCTATTTGTATAATGGAGGAACTGGTTTTAAAAACTATTAACAGAATTCTTGGCATTTCCAAGTCTTCGTTATTACTTTCTGGCTTTTTCACTGCAACCAGCACTTGGAGATCTTTTTCTGACATCTAGGGTTGCCTGTGCTTTGCTTTGTTACAGCTTCAAAACATCAGCTAAAAGTTTGAGCTCTTATTTCTAACCGTATGATCTGGGGACGGCCATGGCCACATCTGCTGCCAGAGCTTTCTTCCTTTGTCCTACGCCCATCTGACCCTCCGCTCGGTGAAGCTGCTCACCACCGTTCCCTTCCCAACCATTTATCTGGTCCCAGGAGATCTGACACAGTTCATTTCACATTAAACCGAAATGATTCTGTGTTAAGATATAAAAATGTAAGAGATACTTGCTGTTGCTTTTTCTCGTTCCTCACTGCTTTTCTTCTTTTTTGCTCGTACCTAAAAAGTGGAAATTTTTGTGAATACAAACATGTAATTTGTACTCAGTGCATTTTCCTCTTATTCCCTATATGTGTATCTTACATCTTCAAAACTTGCAAGTACAATCATTCTTTTTTTGTACAATAATCACATTATACATATTAAGTTTCAATGAAAAATATATTAAAAAAGGAAAGGAAGACTCTTAGAGCTCCAGAGGGCTTCTGATAGTTCCATTCAGCACCAAAAGGCAGCGTGATAATGTGGGGAATTCATGAGCTCTGAAGTAACAGGCCGGGAACTGAATCCTGCCTCATTTTCGTCATCTGTAAGAAAGGAAGTAACACCTGGCTTTAAGAGGCAGTGCCTCGAAGCAGGAGGACCGTGGCAAGTTCGAGACCAGCCTAAGCTACAAAGTGAGCTCAAGGCCAACCTGAACTGCGCAGCAAGACCCTGCTTCAAAAAGACCAAAAAAAAAAAAAAAAAAAGGGACAGTGCCTGGAATACAGGAGGAATCTCTCTTGGTGAGAATAAACGGCAGTGACATACACAGTATTGTGATTAAAGTTCTTTTTGTAAGTCAGGCACAGTGGCACACCTGTGAGCTACTTGGGAGGCTGAGGCAGGAGGAGTGCAAGTTCTAAGCCAGCCTAGAAAACTCAAAATGAAAAGCCCTGGACATGTAGCTCAGCAGTGGAGCACTTAACTGGCACAGGCGAGGCTTTGAGTTCAATCTCTAGCACCCGCCATCCTTTTAAGTAACAATTATGACCTCAGTTTATTTTGACCTTTAAAGTGTGGCACTTTGGATTTAAACATACTAAAGCTCTTGTATATTAAACGTTAAATACAAATGTAAGATACTTTACTTGTTATGTAACAAATGTAATTAATATAAACTAGAGTTTAAAACTGTCTACATGTTGACTGTGTGGTACACCTGTAGGGGTTACTGCTCCCATAATACCAGTGACTGGGATGACAGCAGCTATATGGCTGATGTATTTCGACAGGCAGCGATGAGGGATGCTGTCATGCCAAGTCCTGGACGGCTCTGTACATGCTGGCTAGTCATACTTCAACGAATCAGTCACCAGCCTGCTTATGATACTGAAAGTGAGTGGGCTAAAAAATGACTACGAAGTATTTTGCTCAGGATTTTAAGATACAATGCATACCCCAGAAATGCAAGTATCTTATAAACAGGAGGAAGACAGAACTTAACTTCATTGAGATCTTTACTAAATTTTGTCCACCATTCTGGACAATGTCATTGGCAGCAATGCTGATGAATAGTTTCCAAAGGACATCAATGTACTAGGCTACATCCTGCACTTTGTCTTAAGATTGTATGTTCTCTGTTGTTATCGCAAACAAGCATTTACATAACAAAATGTATTTCATCGAATTACATGTTATTTACTTCCTCTATCTTTCTGTTAGAGGACAGCAATATAGAAATTAGTGCAGCAGTTTATACTAGCAGTGAATTTTATCTTAGGAAGCACTGCAAAACATTGCTACAGACTGGGGGCGGCAGCCTGACAGGGTTACGGGCCACCAGTATGGATCATGCAATCAGAAAGAGGACTGGCACAGAAAGGTAGAGCTCAGGGAGCGAGTAGTGAGGGACAGGGCAGACAGACTTGGCAGGCTGGAAGCAGGAGGACCCTGGCACAGAAAGGAGACAGGGTCAGGAAAACCAGCTGGCACTCGGCTCCTCTGTTACAGAAGGCCCGACCCTCAACTATGTAGACTACACTGCTGGTGACGGAGGTGTTACTCTCTACAAACGCTGCCGCTGTAAAAATCAATGACACCAGTGCAACCTTAGGTGAGAGTCTACTGCTCCACCGCCTTTGCAGACTCTGCGCTACCCCAGGTATCATGGAGGGCCCTCCATAACTTATCACTGCGTTTAGTTATTACAAGTACAGCGCTGGGCTCCTTTTCAATAGGTAAGGAAATAAGATCACGAGAGAAACACTTTAAAGATAGTAACTTACTGAAAGTAAGAATGGGCTTTAATTCTAACAGAGTACGAAACTTGACAGGGATTACAGAGATGACCTTAGAGTCCGCCTGGGTTTTATAGGCAGAAAAATCAAGGTCAGGCCAACATTCTTCTGTACCTTTCTATTCCCCAAACTGTAACTCAAAACAAAACAAAAACAATTTGCACAATGTGTGCAGTGTTCTATCCTTAGCCATGTAAGCAAATACTAGGTTTCAATTCGCTGTACGTTACAGACTCGTTCATGTAATCAGAATGGCAGCGAGATAGGACAACATTAGAAAAATAAAATACTTCAGATTAGAAGAGTGTGTGGGAATATAGTTAATTATCAAAACAGTCACATAATTATCTTCTAGAAAAATGCAAGACTTACTCTAAATGGCAACAACTTTCATTTCTTTTACTCACCTCTTCAGTATAATCTGATTCTGACAGGGACTCAGATGATGAAGGTTTATCTTCAGGATATATCTTTCTTTTTTTGGTAAGTCCTTTAATGTCCTATGAAAAGAAATATACTTATCTTCACTCAAAAAGATGTAATACTGTGCTACACAAATTTTATGCTTCGAAATTCTATTTCTTAAATCTTCCAATTATCACACAATACCCAATTTTTAATTTAGAAATGTCTAAACCTTTAATTCCAAAAGAGCAATGATCTTATCAAATAACTTGAAAAGAACGACATACCCATTTAGACGAATAGCTCCCTATTTCCTTAATTTACATATGACAGAATTTTAAAGTCATAGGAAACCATGCAGATCGTTTAAGATTTGGGTCCTTTGTATTCTAACTGTTTTGTTTCTATCCAGGATTGGACAGATAA
The DNA here is from genome assembly GCA_004027595.1 of Dinomys branickii. Taxonomy (NCBI): domain Eukaryota; kingdom Metazoa; phylum Chordata; class Mammalia; order Rodentia; family Dinomyidae; genus Dinomys; species Dinomys branickii. The sequence continues at coordinate 108,819 of PVLD010004814.1, forward strand.
ACTTAGTGTTGTAGGGAAAAAAATTAATGGGTAATTATCCATGATGATCTAAAAGGATCTCTACACAGCAAGTTCCTTAGTGCACTTAAACTGCTAAATCTACATTTCAAAAACCTGTTAAAAGTGCCTGCGTGCGTGCGTGCGTGCGTGCGTGTGTGTGTGTGTGTGTGTGTGTGTGTGTGTGTTTGTACTAGGATTGGGACCCAGGGCCTCGTGCTTGCCAGGCAGGCCCTGTGCCACTGAGCTGTGTCCCCGGCCCTTAAAAGTGTTTGTAAGGTTGAGAAGATGAGAGATCCTGAAGAAGAAGGGACTGAGGGTGGGAGGAGTATTTAGGGACTGAAGCACTTTAAGAAATAAATTCAAGCCAGTTGTGGTGACCCTATCTCCAAAAATAAATAAAAATTATGAAAACATCTGAAGAAAGTGCAGTAGAATGTTTGGATTTATTGGTTGTTACAGAGTGAACATGCTCATTATCATTTCATTGGTTTTTTGTATACTTTTTTATACATCTTAAGTAGGGCAAAACCCAAAACCATAGAATGCTCACCACCTGCCCTGACACAGAGAAAGCAAGATATAAAATTGTGGGGGCCAAGGGTATAGCTTAGGGGCGCAGCACCTGCCTGCCAAGAGTGAGATCCTGATTTCGATTCCCAGCACCAAAAAAACCCAAAAAACCACCCTTTTTACATAGCACGAGTTCAATTTTGAAGAAAAAAATGTAGGAAACAATCAGCGACAATCTGTTTTGTTTCTGCAAGGTTTTATGTTGGGTGAAACAATAAAAGTCACTAAAAGCAAATGTACCCAAATGCCACAACCAGAGATGAAACATCCTGCTTTTGGAAAGCATCTGTGTGTATTTACAACTTTATATTACACACTCAATGTCTGAGACCTGTTCAGCCTAGCGATGTCTTTCCATGCCAGTACTCTGCAATTTATGGCCACCTTTGATGCTCAAGTGACAGTACAAGCCTGAGTTGGGCATAGTGGCACATGCCTATAATCCTAGCCCTTGGGAGGCTGAGGCTGGAAGATTGCCTCGAGTTCAAAGCCAGCCTGGACTACATAGTGATTTCAAGGCCAGTCTGAACTACATAACGAAACCTTGTTGCATTTCCAAAAAAAAATCCTTCCCTCTTCTCGTCTTTTTCCAGTTGCAATTTCATATAGGATCTTTGACCTATCTGGTATTTATCTAGCCTCAACTGGTGTTCGACTTTATGTTTTCTAAATAACTGGTTTCGCTGTCCCAAGAAATGCTACCTTTACTACCATATACACATGTATCTCAAGAAATGCCCTCTTGCTTGGCATGGTGATGCATGCCTATAATCTCAGCACTCAGGAGGCTGAGGTTAGAGGACTGCTGGGAGTCTGACTGCCTGGGCTACATAGTGAATTCAAGGCCAGCCTTAACTACGTAGTGAGACCGTCTCAAAACAAAAGAAATGCCACCTTTATCTTATATGTACACATTAATTTTATATAGCTTTCCTTAAACAGGTCTTGTTCATGTCTTTAAAATTTTCTTACAGCTATTTGGTTTCTATTATAAATGAGATCTTCCCATTAGAGATATCTGGTTACTGTTAGACAAGCGACATTTTCTAATTGCATATTATATTACCTGGTACTTTCAGAACAATTTTAAATAACAGGGCTAAAAATAATGATTGATATATATTACTTAAGTCATTAATCATGTATATGAAAAACTAATACCCAAAATATGTCACTCTTACAACTCAGAAAAGGGCTGGGAGGACAGCTCAGGGGGAGAGCACTTGCCAAGCTTGCACGAGCCCTGGGCCCTCTCCTCACCATCCCCTAGAAAGAGCAAGTAAGACCTGTGAACGGTAACGCACAGATGAGATGTGAGTGCAATTGAAGAGGTTCACCTCCCTGCGTACTCTCAACTGGCAAAATGCAGCCTCACAACGCCAACTACGTGAAACAAGGGCACCTTCGTACATTACTAGCAGAAGTGCAAATTATTAACAAGCACCTTGGTGAGCAAAATTGTTCAGTTAAATTTTTTTTTTTTTTTTTTTAAGAGACAAGGTCTCCTTGTGTTCCCAGGCTGGCCCCAGACTGGCCCCAGACTGTGCGTAAGAGATCCTCCTCCATCAGCCTCCTGAGTAGCTAGGACTTTTGGGCACATGGCATGACTCATCTATAACTAATACTAAAAGGAAGGAAGCCATATGATTTCAATAACTGCCCAAAAGATGTGTTATAATTTAGTATTATTCCTGACACTCAAAACCACTATAAAATAAATGATTACTTTCATGTTTAAAAGGGTAAGTATGAAACTAAAATCTCGTAATACACATAGAATACTAAACAACTGCAGGGTGATATTAGCAATACTTCAAATATTCACATAGAAGGAATACCCATGTACATACCAGCTAGAATGAATGTTCTGCACATGGTTACTGTTACTTTTCTAAGGTGTACCTGGAACTGTAATTTCTATACTATAGGACTATAATTTCTGTATTTATGAGACCTTGTCTCTTAAAAAAAAAAAGCTAAGTCATAAATGAAGATAAAAATCTACTTACAATATTTTTTCCTCCAAATTTATCTATGCTATACTCAATTTGAAACACAGGTCCATGTTCTGTATATACTCATGTATATATGTATGTGTGTAGTTATGTATTTGTTTATTTAGAGACAAGATCTCCCTATGTAGCCCAGGCTGGCTTCAAACTCAGTGATCCTCCTGCCTCAGCCTCTGGGGCTGCCTTGTAATTTAAAGGACCTGCTTTAAAATGCTTTGAGGAGCTGGGTGCAGTGTTAACACCTATAATCCCAGCTACTTAGGAACCTGAGACCACCTGCTCCAGGCCAGTCCAGGGAAACTGGCAGCATTGACTCAAACACCTGTCAGCTCCACACAATGAACACAATCATCTTGCCCTGCAAACATGTGCTAACAGAAGTAAAAATTTACAGAAAGGGATGAGAAGGTGCAACTTCACACTGTATTGCAAGCCCTTTAATTAAACTGCTGAAGCTGCACGTGTCACTTAAGTACCTGGAGCACTGAAGGCTCGTCCCACCTTCTGCCACATTTTCATTGACTGTTAACAGAAAATACAACTTCATACACAATTTTAAATTTCTCGTACTCAAATAAAATTGCGTCACTTATTCTAAAAAAGAAAACTAGAAGAGCTACAGTGGAGTTCAGAGGTAGAGCACAGGCCCGGCATGCTTGGGGGTCTGGGTTCAAAGCCAAGGCGGCAATGGGTACCACTGGGAGGAGGAAATGTTTAATCTCCATTATTATGTTTTAAAAATCTGAGATAATTCATCAAATGATAGAAATTCAAACTTTCTGCATGAATACTCTTCGGATTTTTACTTTCAAAATTGAAAGCAAATTAAAAAAATTTCTTTACCATCAACATGAAATGCCCTAAAAGCAAAGTAAGTATTTCCAAGTTAAAAATGGGTACATGTTATAGTTCATTTCTTGAAATCAATTAAATGTTGTATGACAGATTGTCTTAAGTAAAAATGTAGTTACCTTTTCTTTCTCAGATGCCTCCTTTGACTTCCTTTTCTTTTTTAAACTATCCTAAACAAACAAACATATGCACATATATCACTTTTCAATGTAACGGATATACCATTACAGAACAAGAACAAAAATTCAAAACTGATGTGCTCTGTGAGTAAAGAAAATGTACTCCAATTCTAGCATATTATTCTTAAAATAAAAGAGAAATCTGTTACGTAGGTATTTGGCTGTAGGTCAACAGGCTTCTTAGCAGATCTATGTATCCCTAAAATTGTCTGACATACACAGAGGTTTAAAATAGGACTTGGTGTCACTGTTGGCCTCTGCCTCTGGTGGCCATGTGCACTGGAGGCTGTTTTTTTCCTGAGACACAGTCTTGTTATGCAGTGTAGGCTGGCCTTGAACTTGCTTATGTAGTCCAGGCTACTTTCAATGTCATGGTTTGTGTCTGGATGTCCCCGCAAAGCCTCATGCAGTCATGGGGCAGGTTTCTAGACTTTATGATTGTTTAAAGGTCCAGTGCTGGCATCATGGGTGTGAGCACTACACCCGCCCTGGGGTGGGCAGTTTGCATACAGTGTAAGGGAGGGAAGGAGGCTGCTTGCTGCCCTCCCCTCCCCTTTTGCTCTGGTTGCTTTTGCTGTCTTCCACCTCCATGAACTGCTGACCTCTGCCATGTGCCACTCTGCCTTGGAGCCAGCTGAGCATGGACTGAAACCTCCACAAACTGTGAGCTAAATAAACCCTTTCTTAAAAAAAAAAAAAAAAAACCTCATGGCGATCCTCCTGCCTCAGCCTTGAGTGCTGGGATTATAGGCATGTGCTACCACACCCAGCTGGAGTTCTAAATCACACTGTACTCAGACACCCACCAGTCTGATTCGCCCACTCAGGTGGGGAGGCAAGAATTTGTTTTTAACCCCTTAATTCTAGGTAGAACATCCCTAACCCTGTTTCTTTATGCACAAAGTAGATTCACAACTTCTTCCTAGGATTGTTAAATGAACTAGCAGTCAACTGCTCAGAACAAAGCCTACCTAACACATAGTAGGCACTCAATAAATGTTAGCTGTCATTATTATAAGACCACTGCTTAGAGTTAAAAGACAAAGAAAACAAATACTTACTACTTTTTAGGTGTTAGGCATTTTGCCAGAAAAACATTTACTGGGGCAAGTAGATAAAAATCTATAAAATCCAAACATTTTGCTTTGGTTTCCTAAGACCTTAATATAGTGTCTGTCAAATTATAGTTCATGGACAACCCTGTGTCAGAACCACAGAGGCCATCTGCTAAGGATGTATACTACTTCTGAGCCTAATCAGAGTTAATAATCAGCTCTGGAGATGAAAGTTCAGGAGTTAACTTTTTATTCCAGTGCAGATGATTGAACACAGGGCCCTGGAACATGCTGGGCACGCACTCTACCACCAAGCTGCACCTTTTGGCCCATGGAACCAACATTTTTTTCAACAGTACATGCCTTTACAAAAATGACCCCTAAAGTTTCAGTGGCAATTCTGGGTCTGTTGGTACAAAACAGATTTAGGGATAGTACAGCATGAAGGGCACTGGACCAGATATTGGCAGATAATGATTCAACTTTCAGTTTTAACACTAGTTTGAATTTAAACAAGATTTTATTTTCTGAACTAAAACTTCTTTAAGAAAGTGGGGACAATACTATCACAGACACATGATACTTATGAAAGTACTTGAAGAGAACTCTTAAACACTGCATGTAAGATATGAAGTACATCAGTTAAATGGCACAGAACATCTAAGTACCAAATCAAACAGTATCTCTTTGCTGACACGAGAGCAATTTAATCACTTGACAGTTTACCCCAAGTGTCACCTGGGGTAGTGTGTCTGTTTATGGACTATCTTGAGCATCGCTTGGACAGTGTCATTTCAACCAGTTAATTCTTGTACAGGATATATAGAATAAAATTGTTGTTTTGATATTTCCTGTTATATTATTTTATAAAAATTAACGAGAAAAACATGCAATTTTTGGTCACCCTGTGTTTAAATAATTGGACTAGTAAGTGGTTAATGGAGGGAGAAATAAAAGGAAAACTTAAATGTCTTTGCTATCAAAAAGCAGTAATTTAAGTATTTTTTTTTACCTTACTGTCTGACTCAGTTTCTGACGGGGAGCTCTCAGATGATTTATGCGAGCGACTCTTCTTTTTCTTTCTCCTTTTTGCTTGCTTCTTTTCCTACATAATAGATTTTTGGAAGCATATGCTTTCAGTTTCAGAAAAAATAATTTATGCATTCATTAATATTAAAACTATTAATGAATAAAAGAACCCAGCTTTTAACTACTATTCTTCGTGTGTGTGTCCAGTACTAGGAATTCTGTACTGAGCTATATCCTCCGTTTTTATTTTGAGATAAGATCCTATTCAAGTTTGTAATCATCCTGCCTCAGCCTTCCAGAGGGCTAGAATTACAGGTATGGGCTAGAATACCTGGCTTTAATTGCTACACTTAATGCAACATACCACTTTCCTGTTGTAGTTTTTTAAAAAAACCAAACAATTTGAATCACATATAACACTGAGCATCTAGTCCAAAATCATTTTAGATTTTTCAAATCTTTTTCTTCTGATTTTTTGAATAAGTTTAAAAAACTTGAAATATACATACACACCAATATTTAAGTATCTCATCGTTCAATATACTCATGCCAGTGCTCAAAGTTGTGGAAAAATAATCAAAACCTGCAAGTAAACATTCCTAAGAGGTATTTCATAGTAAATGTCCTTTTGACATTAAGTAGGCTAGAGATATTACTTTATGAATTACTTTTAAGCAAACCTTACCTCATCCTCAGAATCTGAAGAACTGCTGGAAGAATCAGAGCTTGATGAAGAAGAAGATGAATACTTGACCAAGCACAAAACAATTAAAGCTTGTGAGATGCGGAAATTGTTTTCTTTTACTAAGTCTCTCAAGTACTTAGTAAAATCAATCTAGTATCTGAGAAACAGATGCCATATTTGTCAGATTTTAAATATTAAATCTTAAAATCATACCACCTCCCCCCAAAAGGCTCAACCAAGTGACAACGTATGCGGCAATGGTCATCAACTGCCCTTTTACTAGCAACCAAGGAGTTGCTAGGTTGCGGGGAGACTGGCATCTTTCCTGTCACTGAGAACCTCACCACCCATCACATCATCATTTACAGAGCCCAAGGGAACTTCGAGCGTATAGGCTAAATAGACTACTCTTACTTCTTCTGTAGGCTCTTAATTGTAACAGTGAGAAAAATGGAAAACTTTTGCTCACCCTACCAGATTTCTTCTTTTCCTTCTTCTTTCTCTAAATGGGAACAAACACAAGTCTAAATAAGTCGATGTGAATTTTCAAACCCATCTGTTAACAATACATACAGAATTACTGCGAACACTGAAGTATGACATTGCAGTAAAAATACTATTACCTGTTTCCTTTTGGATGAGCTCTCATTTCCACTTAGTAATTTCTCCCTGTGCTTTTCTAGTTCTTTCTTCCAATTCTGTAAAAAGGGTACAGACACTATTAGAGGCTCTCAGTCCTTCTAACGGGTGCAGGACAGAAAAACCACCACTACAGTACTTCCTTCCCCCACCCTTTGATACTCTCACGTAACTCAGCCTCGAATTACAGTCAAGAGGTAATCCAAGCTGGCACGGTCAGCTATGCCTGTAGTCCCAGTTATTAGGGAAGCAGTTCCAGGGCAGCACAGGCAATACTGTAAGACCTTTTCTCAAAAAAGGATGCTTTTGGTACTACTAGCTCTTTCTCTAGCACATACTAAGGGATGGGAATTCCTCAGTGTATAGTGAGAGGTGTAACAGATACTACTGGTGAGGTTAAGGCCTGTTTTCCTTTTAATAAAGGTAACAAGAATCTCTTTCTAGGCTGTAAAAGCTGAATTATAATTTTACTACGACTAACATAATACACATTTGTATACAAAACAAGCCAACATCACCATGGAAATCTCAGGGTAATATGGGGAATGTAGGGGGAAGAATCACCATTAGGCAATGTATATGATTTAAATTACAAGACAATTATTCTTTTTTATTTTTTGGCTAAAAGAAAGCACACATTTAAATACAAACCTGTGCTTAATATGGCAGAACTTCTAAAAAACAAAGCCCTCTTAACCTAAACAGTAATGGCTTTTATGGTAAGAAAAAGACTAGTTTATTTCTTTAAAAGAGTACCATTTACATACCTCATTCATTTTTTCTTCAAATTCAGCCAAAGCCTTGGAGCCTTTCTTTTTCTTTTCTAGTTGCTCTTTCACTTCTTCCCTTAAAAACCAGAATGTACAAGTAATTTTCCACACACTTCAAATTTGATTGAAGCTAAACAATATAATAAAAATTTCACAACTCAATTTTTACTAACAGATCTCCATTCCAATATTAATATTTTAAATTTCTTCATCTACATATGTAAATAATAATAAAGTCTATCAGGTAATAGTCACTCCCTTCTAAACATCAATTTTAAGAGTTAACAAACCCAACATCTGAGCACTTCCATACAATAATCACTGTTTAAATACATTGTCATTTAACCCTCACAATACCCTGTAAAAAAGTCAGCATGTACTCCTGCTTTCAGATAAAGAAACCAAAGCTTAGAGAAGCGAAGTAATCTAAGGTCACAAAACTGAGAGAGTCAGTGTCAGGGGGAGCTAGCCGACCACCTGCTGGATTCCATTACTAAATCTCCCATTGTATAACATACCTGACCCATTAACACAGCACCCCAGCTGCTTATCCTCGGAAGGAATGCTCTTAAGACCAGCCAAGGTGGTGATCTGGCAATTTGGATTTCAGAAGGTTCTTACCATTCACTGATTAAGAGTTGCTTACTCCCTCAACTGTCTGGAGGAACAACACATCTCGGGCTGAGTGTGCTAGCCTTCTTGGAACCGGGATTTTGGAATGTGACAGGCAGTCTGATCAACCCCAGTGAAATGCCTGGACATGGGGTCTCTAAGCAGTCTCCCTTGTTGGCAACATCACAGGGATGGCCATTGCTTCTTGCTGGGAATAAGTGTGTCTTGTAAGGTTCCATCCATCAGGAGAGAACGCTACCGGCTTTCACTCCATGACCTTTCCCCACTGCGGACTGTGCCTGCTATTCCTTCACTGTAATAAACCTTCCAAGGGAGACCACTGGCTGACACTCCTGTGAGTCCCTATGATGAACCAACCTGAGAGCTGTTAATGCTGACACGCATATAATATGCCTGTTTGGGCACTTGCTCTTTCAAGTTCACCATTTCTCTTCATTTTTATGGTAAAATAGGCTTCGTTCTGGGGTCATTTATTTTCTGGCATACGGCAATGGTTAACAATAGCACTCATACACTTAAGAGGAAGACAAGGCTTACTTCCCATTTAACCCAAAAGGAGTTCCTATTATAAATAAGCACACTTTTTTTCTGCTCTTCTGAGACAGGGTCTTGCTATGCAGCCCAAGCTGGCACTGAACTCATGCTCTGCCTCCTGAATGCTGAGATCACAGGTGTGTACCACCATGCCTGGCGTAAGCACATTTTAATCACTGCTGACCAACATCCAGGATAACCTACAAGGACTCTGAAGCTATCCACTTTGAAGCTTGTCACATATCAGAGCGTATGGTATTACTAATACAAAAGACACTATAAATGTACTATGATGCTTTATTTACAAAAGGCCAGAGGTATTTGATGAAGTTTTAAAATTTATTGATAAGCCAGCAGATAAAACTAGAAATAAGAATAAACATCCTTTCTAATATTTGGTTAAATAGCAATGAAGGGCCCAATTATTAAAATAGAGCAAAGGCTGGGGGTTAAGCTACATCCTTTTTTTTTTTTTTTTTTTTTTTAATTTTGAGACAGGGGCTCACCAAATCACTGAGTAGTCCAGGCTAGGATTCAAAGTTCAATCCTCCTGCCTCAGCCTCTCAAAGAGCTGAGATAACATGTGTGTGACACTATGCCCAGCTCAAACCCATTATTTTAAATAGCTTAGAACGCTGCAAGGTTAAGTAAAGTCTTTTCGGGGACAGGGAAGATTGCTATAGAAAGGTTACTGGGCAATACTTTAATTAATGGGTGCGGGTGCTCACATGTTTTACTGTTGTGTGTATGTTTCATACATTCAAAAGAAAGCACAAGTAAAATAGTCAAACATTACTTTTAAAACATCACTTAGTTGGCAATGGTTGGCAAACTATAAAAGTTATAAGAAGAAAAGTTTTAAAAGTTTAGAAAAGCTTATAAATAGGCAAACTGTTTCACAAATACCAGGTAGGCCTGGGTCGATTCAGATAATCCTGGATTGTTGGCCCTGAAGACTGGATTGGACCCCTTGATCTGGCCATTGCTATTGGATTCATGTAGGCCTTGAAGAAAAAACAAATTAGTTCCATTAAAAGAGCTATTAAAAATGTAAAAGCTCACTTATATCACACAACCTTTTAAATAAACCCATACAACTAAGCATGAACAATTGGACTGACCAATCTTTTATTATAAAAATAAATCTAATCTTCCTTATGCCTTGAAAATTTGAGGTAAATAATACTGTTTTATGACAATGAGCTGTTGTTTTCAGAGCCTTCAAACAATGGCATGTCCTTCCTATAGACGGCTTAGCTACTTTCTCTTAAAGCCCAGGAACCTGCACGGCACTTCACACTGCACCTGCTGACAAAGAACTTAATCCCAAGGAAGCTTATGAGGAACTAAGTCTTAATTTATGGCATATTCTACCATCCCGGGACATACTGTGTTCTATTAATGACAACTTTACTTGTAAATTGCAAACATCAGAAATTAAGTTATATATAAGCAATAACAAACAAGAGGACTTCAAGAAAATTAAAAAGTTTGCACATAAAAAGTGAGTATCAACTATCAAAAGAGTGAGAAGACAATTCAAATTGGGGGAAATACTTCAAATACTCTGAGAAGAAATTAACATTCAGAATATATAAAGGGATGCTTACAACGACAACAAAAAAGTCCCAAATAAACCAATTCAAAAACGGGTAAAGCATTTAAGTAGACATTTTTCTCTGCATGCACAGTCAGTGGCCACTAAACACATCAAAGTGTTAGGGCATCACTCCTCATTAGGGAAAGTGAAAGAAAGCACAGGCCATCTTGTAGCCATTAGCATGGCTACTATCAAAACAACAGAAAGTCACGGGGTTGGCAAGAACGTGGAGAAAGTAGAACCCTTGTCCATTGTTGGTGGGAATACAGAACAGATGCTGTGGAAAACAATGTGGTAGTTTCTCAAAAAGCTAAAACACAGAGCTGGGTATGGTGGCGCATATCTTTAATTCCAGCAGCCTGGGAGGCCTGAGATAAGTTCCCTGTCTCAAAATTTAAAAAACGGGGGGGGGGGGGGGGGGGGGGGGGGGCGCGGGGACAGGCCGAGGCCTGAGGATGTAGCTCCGTTCAACGGCCCCCCACAAAAACAAATCCCCCCAAGAAACAAAGAAAAAGGTTTGTTAATGATGGTGTTCCCATCAGAGACATTGTTTTATTAAAATTCATTCTGCTGCAAACAAATCTGATCTTTAATTCCATCTCTTCATCTTTATGTTTGACTTTCCCAATTTAACTCACCAACAAACACAAAGCTCTCCTACTTTTTAATAAAAAATACTTTATCATAAAAAGATAAAAAATCATTTTGGGTTTAAAATTACTACTATCAAGGTTCACATTTAACAATGTATTTCTTAAACTGCATTTACCAAAGCCTGTAAAAGTGACCATTTCACCTTACAACAAATGTTACATACTCCAAGATTTCTCTGGCTGAGAACAACAGAAATCGAGGCTCCGGGGAAGATGGTGACCAGGTGAGCAGCAAGGGAGCGAACCTCCTTAATAAACACCACCAGCTCGAGACAGACTTGGCGAGCGTGAATGCCGGGACCTCGGCTGGGAAGTTTAAACTGGGCGTATTTCTCTGAGATGCCGGGGGAGATGTGGTAGGGCGGACCAGGCTGCCGGGGCGAGACGTGGGAAAGCCCCAGA